>BQNB010065501.1:0-28946 GCA_026074375.1 Tanacetum coccineum
CGGGTGTTGACAATGGAGGAGCAGACGACAAAACTTGATGAATATGAACGGTAACCATGGATTCAACTTTCGTGTCCACAGTAGCTTGTCGTGGTTCATCTTTTGGTGTTTTGTCATTAATAAATTGATCACCAAATGTAAAAGTATCATCCAGATTCTTCATAGATGACAGAGTCCCGGATGAGCTTGGCGGATTCTCCAAGAGGACATGTTCTTCAGTCGTATGCTTCAAGCTTTCGTGAACTCTAGGGTAAACCGTAGCGATGAAGTCTTCATTCATGGGCTCAGGGTTTGGTCCAGCAATAGCCACATGATGTTGTCCAGGGTCTGGTCCAGCCTAATCTTCAAATTCTGGTTGAGGTTGAGACTCGGGTATCTTACCAGGGTCTGATCCAGCCTGGCCTTCATCTAGCTCAGCAGTTCTTTCCTCCAACGCCACCGTGTTAGAAACATCATCTCCTTATTCGTCATTAACTTCCAGTATCTCAGTAGCAGCCTCACTGTTTGAACATTCTGTGTCAACACCAGTTTTAGCATTTGTCGGAGAAGGAGTATCACGTACCACATTTGCGGATGTATCATCCTGTGGTTGAACAGAGGGTCCAGTTGATGTATCAAGAGGCACATCCTGAGGCACTGGAGTCCGTCTCTGAAATATGTATTGATCTCTGACACTTCGCTTCTTCGGCTTTTGTAGTTCCAGAATTGATTGTGTAGCTTGTTCATCTACAGCGATGCCTTTCCCTTTACCTTCAACAACCGGGAGTCTTTGAGTGACACCTGATGCAGGTTCATGAATAGCCACTCCTTCGACAAGTGCCTGGAGGGATTCTAGACTCATTTGAATACCTATTTGTAGGTTGTACTCATCATCATCTATCTGAGGTTCAGGAGCTGGCTGAGGTTCTTCTTCCGGTTCGTTAACAAGACGGAGGGAACTCTTTCCCTTTCAAACCTTTAACACCTTACCCTTGCTGGCTTTCGGTAAGGGAGTAGACTTGGGTGCTTTCTCTTTCGTGGGTTCAGGCCTTTTGGCAGGTTCAGACATTTTTGCTTTACCAGCTTGTGGGGTTTCTTCTTCTTCTTCCCAGCCATTTCCATATATTTCTGATAATACTCTGAACTTTCAATGGCAGAAGTAATCAGCTCTTTAGGAACATCCATTCCAAATACCTCATCATTTTTGCCTTTGGGGACGAACTTGAGATTACCAAGAAGATAATCATCGCCCGTAACGTGAATCGGAGACTCAGGTCTTCTGTGAATGTTATGCTTGTTCCCCAGATAATACACTATAAGCTTTGTGAACCGGCAGTAAGGGATAACATGAGGCTTGGGTTTCTTAGTTTTAACCTTGAGATTGGCCGCATCAATGAAGAATGTCTTGATAGCTTGCACGAACTCTTCCAAGATCAGTTATGCATAGTCGACATTCGATTGCGTGACAACACCCTATAACATCTGAAGAATTAGGTGTCTAGTTTTGTTACCACCCGAAGTCTTGCCAGTTAAACATTGGTTGATCATAGAAAGCATTGTTCTCCAAGGATGAAACACGTTGTTCACGAACATCTTTGATACAAAGTGAACTTCCTCTGGGTAGCCCAGATTGTTCACAAAGTCCATTATCAGATCACCAGATGGCGGTGGAACAAATGGATGTGCTGAATCCCTCAGAGTAATCCCAGAGCCTTTCAAAGAAGATTCGCATTCAGCTTGAACCACAATTCATCAAGCTGGAAGTTGTATTCGCCAGTCCTGCTGTCAAAGTTCAGAGTGTTCCAGAATTATTGAATGTAGATTGAGGGAACTTAGCTCGATGCCAAAAATTATGATCCTTATTGTTTTGAAATCCTAAAATCATATACTAACTGATAAAAACATGTATAAATTTTCATTAGATTTGAATAGTAATTTGTTTTTATAAAATTTATTTTATAAACGCGTTTTATTAATGTTAACTTGAAATTAGCGTATCTCCTTCGTTATAAATCGGTTTTTCGAGTTCTCTACATGCCCACGATCCTTGTGACATGTAGTATTTTATAAAATCATAAAACATATGCCTTAAAATTCGAATTCAAACAAACCTTTTTTGATATTTTCTTAAAATGTTTAAAAGTTGATTTTATAAGTTTTTAGTTTTACCACTTTGTTACAAGTCCATTACAACCATTATTATCACATGTATTTCACACCTAGGGTCCTTAGTCCATGATTAGTCCAAAGTTTGTCCAAGAATCAAAAGATCCATAAGTTTGCATACTCATTTGTCCGTAACTTTATATATGTATACCTTTTAAGTAACTTGTTTATATATACTTTATATATATAAACCACTTATGTACAATACTTATATATCCATTATAACATGATATCAACATTCATATAACATATGACAAACTGTACCAAAACATAAACAAGTGTAAAAATCCATTTTTTACAAGTAAATAAGTCCTTAGATGGTGATTAACTGCATAGCCATTATATACACATAAAATCATGAATGTAAAGAGATAAGGATTTTAGGTAACCTTAATATGAAGTATGATGATGAAAAATATGATCTAAACCCTTGTTTAGATGACAAACCCAAGCTTTCAACACTTGAAAACCCTAATTCCAAGTAAACCCTAATCTTGGATCTTTCTTGTTTAACACTTGTAAACCTTAAACCAAACCTTTAAACCTTCTTGGGTTATCTTAGATATGATATAGGAACACTTGAAAATGTGGTAAACAAAAATTGTATGGATGGTTTGTGGTGGTGTATGTTAGCCGTGGCATATATAGATAGGAAATGAGAGTGTTTGTTTTGTTATCACCAAGGAAATGTGTTATGTATGTGTTCTATCTTCTAGTTGGCATTATATACCATAGGACTAGTCAAGGAAACACTTAGAGTAATTCTAGGAAGTCTTGGTCAAGAATACATGAATGTCTTGAGAAAAATATCTAAATGTTCCTAAAACTAGAGAACATCCCATGAAATCAAGGAGAGGTGTTTTGTAGATAATATCTTTGTATCTCCCATCTCATATCCAGCCATAAGAGTGTATATGTGATGCTATTTTGCAAATTTTGAGTATATTGCAAATAAGAGTGTATATAGAGAACATCCCATGAAATCAAGGAGAGGTGTTTTGTAGATAATATCTTTGTATCTCCCATCTCATATCCAGCCATAAGAGTGTATATGTGATGCTATTTTGCAAATTTTGAGTATTGGGTATAATTGTGGGTATTTGTTGAAGCGTAGAAAAGTTTTGGTGGTTCCGAGAATGCCTAAACGCATTTTATCGCGAAACATAAACACTTTACGCAACCAATAAAAATAAAATGAACAAAGTTAATAATTATCCTCAAAATAATTACTTAACACTTGATTGATGTAAACATTTAATTGTTTGATGCCCGTTTACATTGAATGATAAATTTTAGCTTACACGATTTAACCTAACGAGTACGATTTAAAAGCAAACGCGTACAATACTAAAAATAAATAGTGAATTTATTGACGTCGTAAATGACCCTAAAACACGGGGTGTTATAGTCTTCCCCCATTAAATGAGCCTTGTCCTCAAGGCTTAAGACGCGACACTTGACAACGGTGCGGTCTTTGTGAAGAGATGTGGATATTTCTTTCGAAATTGATCCTCGCATTCCCATGTAAACTCAGGGCTTCGCCTAGAGTTCTATCGAACCTTGACAATTGGGATACGGCTTTGTTTCAATCGTTTAATGTCACGATCCATGATTGCTACTGGTTCCTTGACAAAATGAAGCTTGTCATTAATATGAAGTCCATCCAAAGGAACGGCTAATGGTTCGTTGGCATGGCACTATTTCAAGTTGGATACATGGAACGTATTGTGAACCTTGATCAACTCTTAAGGAAGCACAAGCTTGTAAGCAATGGCTCCAACCTTTTCCCACACCTTAAATGGTCCGACATACCTAGGGTTTAACTTCCCCTGTTTGCCCAAAATGTACGACCCCTTTCCAAGGCAAAACCTTAACCATAACACTATCCCCAACTTGAAATTCCATTGGCTTACGCTTTAAATCGGCATAACTCTTTTGCCTATCACATGCGGCTTATATTCTTTGCTTGATCTAGACGATCTTCTCGGTCGTCTCTTGAACTATTTCTGGACCGGTGAGTTGAACTTCTCCAACCTCGGCCCAACACACAGGTGAACGATACTTTCGACCATAAAGTGCTTCAAATGGTACAGCCTTGATGCTAGCGTGATAGCTATTGTTATATGAAAACTTGACCGATGCAAAAGGTTAACCCAACCCTTTACAAAGTCGATCACACAAGCACGCAGAATATCCTCGAGAGTTTGAATAGTCCTCTCGCTTTGTTCATCAATTTGTGAATGGTACGCAATACACATATCCAGACTAGTACCCAAATCCTTCTGAAGTGACCTCCAGAAATTTGATGCGAACCTATGGACGCGATTACAAATGATTAAGACAGGTATCCATGCCTCGTGACTACCTCCTTTAGGTACATTCTTGCTAGTTTCTCCATGGGATTAGTTTCCCTCATTAGCACAAAGATGGCAGACTTAGTAAGTCGGTCAACAATCATCCAACTGGTGTCACAACCTTGTGACGATTTAGGAAGCTTCGTGACAAAATCCATGGTGATATTGCCCCACTTACATTGAGGTATCTTGGGTTGCACCAATAAACTCGATGGCCTTTGGTGTTCAACCTTAACCTTAGTACATGTTAAAACATTTGCTAGCTTAGGTGGCAATGTCAGCCTTCACATTGGGCCACTAATATAGCTTCTCCATGTTCTTTTCAGAACCCGGATGGATAGAGTATTTTTAACTTGTGGGACTCGTGCATAATCACAGTCCTCAAATTACCATATCAGGGCAACCAAATCCTGCCATTTAAGTATAGAGTTCCATCCGCACGGGGTTCCAACTTCTCCTCTGGTATATCGTTCCTGATCATACCTCCTACATTTTTGTTCTTGATGTTTTCGGGTTTCTGTGCTTCAATTTGAGCTTCTAGGATTTGTTTAGGAAGATCCAAGCTAATAGTCATAACTAAGGCTCGAACTCTTAATGGTTTAATTCGCTCCTTCCTGCTCAAAGCATCAGCAACAACATTTGCTTTCCCCGGGTGATAACGAATCTCACAGTCGTAATTACTAAGCAACTCTAACCAACGACGCTGCCTCATGTTCAACTCTTTCTGGTTAAGAATGTGTTGTAAATTCTTGTGATCAATGAACACCGTACACCTGGTTCCTTACGAATAGTGCCTCTAAATTATTAGAGCAAACACCACTGCACCAAGTTCCAAATCATGACTCGTATAGTTCTTCTCATGAATTTTTAATTGGCGTGATGTATAAGCAATCACCTTCTCTCTTTGCATCAACACAACGCCCAAACCTTTGATCGAAGCATCGCAGTATACGATAAAATCTTCGCTTTCTTCAGGTAAAGCCAGGATTGGTGCACTACACAACTTCTGCTTAATCAGTTGAAACGCTGCTTCTGCCTTGTCACCCCAATCAACTTAACTCCTTTCTGAGTAAGCTTGGTCATTGACTTGGCAATCTTCGAAAATCCTTCGATGAATTTTTGGTAATACCTAGCAAGACCTAAAGATTGACGAATCTCCGTTGGTGTTTTAGGAGATGCCCTAATCTTTTATGAATTCGATCTTGGCGGGATCCACGTGAATGCCTTGACTATCAATCACGTGACCAAGGAACTGTACTTTGGGAATCCAAAATTTACACTTAGAAAAATTTGGCATACAATTCCTCCTTCTCAAGCAATTCCAGAATTGCCTTAAGATGTTCTTCGTGTTCCTTCTTGCTCTTTGAAAAATTAATATATATCGTCAATAAAGACGATCACAAACTTATCCAAATATGGTTTGCACACCCGATTCATGAGGTCCATAAATACCGCCGGTGCGTTTGTCAAACCAACGGCATGACTTGAAATTCATAATGTCCATATGGAGTTCTGAAGGCGGTCTTTGGAATGTCTGCTTCACGAACCCCCAGTTGATGATAGCCCGACCTCAGGTCGATATTCGAGTAAACACTCGACCCTTGAAGTTGATCGAACAAATCATAAATTGTCGGGAGCGAATAACGGTTCTTCACCGTCAGCTTATTTAATTCCCGGTAATCGATGCACCTCCAGAATAAAGTTGATGAAGAGGTGTAAATGCTCGTCTTAATCCTCCTACTACGTGCTAAGTTAATTTGTTATCTTGATGTAAAATTTCATTGGTACGGGTCTCAATTCCTTGATGACGTTTAACTTGCCGACGGTTTGTCCTAGGGTGACTAATGATACGTCTTCGCCTTTTTGGCCTAGGATTTTGTATAAAATGATGTTGACTTTATATAGTAAAGTGGTGTTGGTAAATTTATTTTTTATTTTTTATTTTTTTATACGTGAACAGTAACCCCCAACAGCTATGAACAGTAACCCCAACGGTTACTTTCTCCTTTTAAATACTAAATTTTTATCCTCCATTTCTCCACACAACACTAAATCTTTCACTTAAATTTTCTCTTATCCAATCCTCAAAAATGTTGCATATCATTACACTCTTGGCGATGGCGAGCGCGGTAGCACTCGGCATTTATCTTGCCTACGTCCCATACGAAGAAGAATTTCAGTATCTGGCCTTTATTCTAGCGATTCTCGGGCCCCTCATCGTTCTTGCTATCGGCATGGATCTCTTTTGGAAGGAATATATATTATTGCTAGGGGAAGGTTGTAATAAAACTTGTATTTCCTTTATGTTCTTATGTAATCTTACTTCTAAGATAATAAATGGATGTTGTGGCAATAAATCTATTTGTTATTTTTATTCGTTACCACGCTTGGTAACTCGTTTGCATTCCCCTTCTAAATTGTTTTAACTTGAGCGTTCAAGAGTAGTGACGTTGGTATAATATTTATTGTTGCGTCTAAGGCTCGGCTTCTAGTGGCTTTATTCGTTCCCTTCGGCTTAACGCGTCAGTTATAACATTTTTTTTAAAGTGGGGTAACAATTTACCTAGTTATTATGATTATTAGTTTGGTTCCTTGTGATAAATACGTTTTATGAATACGCACACAAAACTTGACATAAATAGAAAATTGTTTCTTGACAAGAAGTTTTAAGGTGACTACTCTCAGCATGGCATGGTCCTTCCTGAATTATACATAGTTGATCAGGCCATGTATAATTGAGGACTAACGATGCATTGCTCATTTTCGTCAAAATAGCGTTATGATTTCATGATATTTGAGAGAGTAGTTTGCAAGAGTAAATAAGGAATCTAAGTTAATATTGATGAAATTTTCATAATATGATAATTTGATAGATAATTTAAATCATCCACGGGTACAACGAGGTTCAAAAGAAAGTACAATACAAATTCCTATTGGAATTTAAAGTCTAATAAAGTTTCCGCTTAGAGTTCGCTAGGTAATACGGGAGGGTCTCTCCTTAGATGTTGAGGTTAGACGTCGTGGCGCTAGAGTCTTCATAAGCTTTTCCTTTCCAGTACATGTCCACACATTTGTAGTGTCCCAAACCTCCACACTCATAACAAGTAGGAGTTCGTTGATTCCTAGCAGCAGTAGGTGTTCTACAATTTCGGGTTATGTGGCCAAACTTCTTGCAATTTCTGCACTTTACAGTGCACGGTCCATTATGGTGAAAATTGCACTGGTTGCACAGAGGTAGAGATCCAACATATGCCTTCTTGTTTATTGGCCAAGTAGTGTGTGCTCTAGGCACCTTATGACCTTTGTTTTGTTGGCTCGAGCTTCCATTGTGGTTACCTTCCCACTTCCTCTTGTTGCTAGCATTCTCTGCTACCTTGTCTTCTTGTCGTTCGGTCTGGCTCATTGACTTGCGGGCCATGTTGGTTTTCGTCTTATAAATAACAATAGCCTCGATAGCATTAGCCACTCGCTGGGCTACAACCCGCTTAATTTCCTCAACACTCATCCCTAGATTAACAGTTGTCATCGTTTCCTAAAGATCATAGGGAACAAATGTATATGAAGTTTCATCTAAGGGAAAATCATGACACTCTGTGATCCCAACATATATGTAAGGTGAGACCACGTTATGCAGAGATATAAGATAACAACAACCATGGCATAAATAAATCCACATCATACTGTAGCATGATCATAACCAACAGCGTAGGTTAATACTTAATACATCATTTTACCTGAGTAAAAGAGTACGAGCTTTTCATTAACGCTACCAACCGAGTATTACTCAAGTTTAGTGGGATACAATACAAAACGAGCTACACTGACAAATCTATTTGTCTATGGGCCAGGGTGCCTCTCAAAATTCTAGATGCTAGCCTCTTATGTTATATTTAAGTGATTTAATGTTCTCTGGTAATGGTGATACTGATGGTGGTAGTGATGATGAAAGTAGTGCAGCAACAAACTTAGTAATGCATGCCTCAGCAGATGGTGATCGTGGAGTATGGTGTTAAATAGACATCCGTACTATACGGGATTTGGTCTAAAAAAATAGGATGATATGGTGTGGAGAGGTGGGTGGTGTAGAATCATACTCATCAGTCTCAAATACCTTTGTATCCTCAGCTTGAGGGGACAGGATCATCTGTAGGTACAACAGAAGGGTCGGCTAGAGCTAGGTGCTCCTCCTCCTCCTCATCCTTCTCAACATCATCATCATCGTTTTCATCATTAGATGACTCATTATCATCATTGTCTCCTCCATCGACATGATAGTCAGTAGGATCCTCCTCAGGGTCCTCCTCATCCTCCTCCGGATTGGAGTCAGCAATGTAGCCTGGTGATAAGGCTGTAGGTGAGGCATCAGCAGGTAGAGGCTGATCCTCCATTGGTGCCTCTAGCTCCTCATCAGAAGCTCACTGGAATCTTCATGGCTCAGAATTAATATAGACAGACGCGTAAGTAACCGTAGATGGTGAAAACATGACTGCTTGCAACGAGCAAGACTTAACTTATATAAGTATATTCTATAAGACCGGTATGGTAAATATGAATATGCGCTTGGTATGTGCTTAATTACACATACCTTTTACCTTTAAAAACGAGCTAAAATAACCAAAAACGGACTCAAAATGCCAAATAGTTCTACTTGCTCAAAGAAATGTTCCCCATATTTATATAATAACCCTTATTATATAATATTGCAGAGTATGTGCGAAAAGAATGAAACTTAATCTTTGTATATTATACATAAGATCCTCTTCAGTAACGTACATAGTATATTCATGTAACACGTAATGAATCATGTAAGCAGATAGTAAAACTAGCTAATGCAATGTACTGAAAACTGTTATAGTCAGCAAAAACTTTGACTGGTTCTCTATATCACCTTGGCGCTAAGATTACCAATTGTAACACCCCCAAAATGGGTCGCAGCGGAATATGGGTTTGGGAGCGTTACTTCATAGATCAAACAAACAAGATATATAAGAACGGTCCTTGAAAGTGTAGTTTAAAATAAGATAATTGGATTTAGCAAACGTTTGATACATAAGCGATGCTATACTTATTCGTTGTAAATTATACAAAGTTTGTGTTAATAACAAATGCTTCTACAAATAATGTAATGCAATCAATATCTCTTAATGCAAATGACTTCCAAAATAACGACCACCATTGTATCCCTTACACTCTTGCCTTATTGACTCCTGAGGAAAAACTGCTTTAAATAACGTTTACTATAATTTTGGTGAAATTTATAGGTTTATGAATTACTATAAGTGTTTTTCCGCTAGATTCCGTGATAATACATTAAATGTAAACT
This sequence comes from Tanacetum coccineum, assembly GCA_026074375.1. Taxonomy (NCBI): domain Eukaryota; kingdom Viridiplantae; phylum Streptophyta; class Magnoliopsida; order Asterales; family Asteraceae; genus Tanacetum; species Tanacetum coccineum. The sequence goes on from BQNB010065501.1 coordinate 9,823, forward strand.
TCACCAAAAATGTAATTTACGTTTCCTAGCTCATGTCATGAGCTCGACATAAATGAATTTGCAATATGAATTGCCTACATTGCCCCTGTGATGTTCTAAACCCAGTACATCCCAAATCGACATGGTCTACTTCGTTGGCTCGGGGTTTTAAGGTTTTTTCAACTCAGTGATTGCTAATCAACCTAACGGGGGCGTCACCCCAAATAGCTCTATTTATAACATTCGCGCTCACCCTCCAAGTGATTTACAATTCATGATAGTGGGCACATTGAGTTATCGCTACTTAGCAAACACGTAAGTCAGTTTAATTATGAATGTTCACTTGCGTCCCAATTATAAAAACAAAGCGATTTTCACAACCCAAAACATATAAAATATATAAATGTACAAACGTGGGGCTATGAACTCACTGAGTGAGGGTACTAACAAAGTAAATCACAACAGAAATGCGTCCACAATTATGCCCGCAATGCAAAACCTAATCAATTATAGGTGTATGAGTACTAAGTACTTTGAATAACTACTACCATATATAATTCTATATAGCTACATCACCATCTAATTGAGTTTGTGAAATAATATTTAAATTGCTTTTGATAAATATTATCCGTGTGTTTGTTCTCGTATAATCGAATAAATAATTCAATTGTCTTTGTAAATTAATTTTAAAAGTTTAGGAATGTATAAATATTATATAAATGATTCTAAAATGTTTCACAAAATTTATATTAAAAACGAACCAACACTATTCACGTCAGGAAATAGTGCACAAGTATAAAATAGTGTGTATCTTTCTCGTTTTAAGCCCGTTTGAGATGTTTCTTACGTCCATGTTCTTGTATTAAGTTGATGTATCAAAATATTACATTTTCATATTTTGAAATCCCCTGGTCAACAGGTATTTTTACTGTTCGTAACAGTTATAAGCTTATTTTTATAACTTTAATTAACTAAACCGTAAAATGTCCGTTCTTAGTCGTTTAGATCCGGAACCAACACTATTCACGTCAGGAAATAGTGCACAAGTATAAAATAGTGCGTATCTTTCTCGTTTTAAGCCCTTTTGAGCTGAGATGAACAGTAACTTTTATAAATTTAGTTTTATAAAAGTATTTATTGTCGTAATCGTGAAAAATACATAACTCCTTCGTTATTAATCCAAAAATTATGATCCTTATTGTTTTGAAATTCTAAAATCATATAATAACTGATAAAAACATGTATACATTTTCTTTAGATGTGAATAGTAATTTGTTTTTATAAAATTTATTTTATAAACGCGTTTAATTAACGTTAACTTAAAATTAGTGTATCTCCTTCGTTATAAATCGTTTTTTAGTTCTCTACATGCTCACGATCCTTGTGACATGTAGTATTTTATAAAATCATAAAATATATGCCTTAAAATTTGAATTCAAACAGACCCTTTTTGATATTTTCTCAAAATGTGTTTAAAAGTTGTTTTTATAACTTTTTAGTTGTACCACTTTGTTAAAAGTCCATTACAACCCTTATTATCACATGTCTTTCACACCTAGGGTCCTTAGTCCATGATTAGTCTAAAGTTTGTCCAAGAATCACAAGATCCATATGTTTACATACTCATTTGTCCATAACTTTATATATGTATACTTTTTAAGTAACTTGTTTATATATACTTTATATATATAAACCACTTATGTACAATACTTATATATCCATTATAATATGATATCAACATTCATATAACATATGACAAAGTGTACCAAAACATAAACAAGTATAAAAATCCATTTTTAAAAGTAAATAAGTCCTTAGATGGTGATTAACTACATAGCCATTATATACACATAAAATCATGAATGTAAAGAGATTAAGGCTTTTAGGTAACCTTAATATGAAGTATGATGATGAACACTATGATCTAAACCCTTGTTTAGATGACAAACCCAAGCTTTCAACACTTGAAAACCCTAATTCAAAGCAAAACCCTAATCTTGAACCTTTATTGTTTAACACTTGTAAACCTTAAACCAAACCTTCAAACCTTCTTGGGTTATATTAGATATGATGTAGGAACACTTGGAAATGTTGTAAATAAAAATTGTATGGATGGTTTGTGTTATACATGTTAGGCTGTGGCCTATGTAGAGAGAAAAGGGAGAGATTGTTGGTTTTTCACTTAGCAAATGAAGTGTGTATGTGTTATCTTTCCTAGTTTAGGCATTATATACCTAGGACTTAGTCAAGGAACACTTAGAGGATTTCTAGGAAGTCTTGGTCAAGAGTACATGGAAGTCTTGAGAAAAATATCTAAATGTTCCTAAAACTAGAGATCATCCCATGAAATCAAGGAGAGGTGTTTGTAAGGTATTTCCTTGGTTCTTATCTCCCCATATCTGGCCCTATGTGCTTATTTGTGATGATATTTTGTAAACTTTAGGTATTGGGTATAATTGTGGGTATTTGTTGAAGCGTAGAAAAGTTTTGGTGGTTCCAGGAATGCCTAAACGTATTTTATCGCGAAATATAAACATTTTACGTAACCAATAAAAATAAAATGACCAAAGTTAATAATTATCCTCCAAATAATTACTTAACACTTGCTTGATGTAAACATTTAATTGTTTGATGCCCGTTTACATTGAATGATAATTTTTAGCTTACGCGATTTAACTTAACGATTACGATTTAAAAGCAAACGCGTACAATACTAAAAATAAGTAGTGAATATATTGACGTCGTAAGTGACCTTAAAACACGGGGTGTTATATAAAGGATGATCCATCAAATAACTACTTACTTATATCAAAATAAAATCGAAACGACATAATGGAACGAAAGTCTCACAACAATTCCCAAAATACGAAATATCCGAAAGAAATAATCAATAACAACATGACGAGGTAAAGGACGGGATAAACTTATGTTGGGCCTCGCTTGGGCTTGACTTTTCCTCCGCAAGAATCACCCGACTTCTCGGGTCCAGCCCTATTATGCTCATCCGACAAACGATCAACTATCCTATCTCCTTCGTTTCCACAAGAGGCTCCTTATAATGCTTAAGTCCAGTTGGGAAAACGGTTCCCCAACAAGACTTCTTACGGGTAGGAGAAAACATAGCTAAAATACTGAGAAATTAATACATATCATATTAGATAATGGTAGGCAAAATAACTAAAATGACAACTTGGCAAAATACGAGATATACAAGCTTTGCAAAAATAGAGGGGAAGCATAGCAGTTATAGCATTAAATACTTAAGACATAAATGCATCTACATGAAGGACCCCTGGGTTATAGTCTAGGCTCAACCACCTACTTCTCTATAACAATTGGCTCTGATACCAATCTGTCATACCCCGCCAAGGTGGAAAATCGAGGCGCGACGAGAAAGGGAATCATCACAACACATTGGCGTCTATATAGAGAAACTAAAACATGCATAAAATACAAGGTATAGACACGCAGTGTCATGAAAATACCCAAACACATCAACAATATCCAAAAGGCGTCTGATATTGAAATGAAGGCAGTTCATGTCAACGTCATGACATTCAAACATTCATACATCCTAACAGAGCAAAACAAATAACATTCATTATCCAAAACAAATAACGAAATCTAGATAACTAAACTTTGCCAGCTGCCTACGGTCCATCTAGCCACTTTTCCTAACTTTAACCTGATCCTACTGAATACCTGAAAATGATGTTTATACGTCAACCAACGGTTGGTGAGAAACATAGGTTTTCAGACACACATATACAATTAATTTCCAAAACAATTTATCCAATTTATGTGATTATAAAACAATACATTTTACATGACAATTATGCTAACTAACATACAAGCGAACATGCAATTCAATCTAATCATATCAACCTAACAAATCATATACTAGGTAGGCGTACCCATCCAATCCCTCATAACCAACACTGAGTAGGCGTACTCATCTGATCCCTCAAACAAAAAGCAGACGACCTATATCGCTCTTGTATCATACCAAAGTCCTTGTGGTTTCCCTCTAGCCCAGGCCATAGATACCCGCAAGTAACCCTCTTGTCTAGGCCACAATACCTTCTACTAAACAGGCCATGGATACCCGCAAGTAACCCTCCTGACTTAGTCCACACATCAATATCACATCACATAACATGTAGCACATAACGCATATCAGTCACATAATAGTCCATGCATTTACACAAACACATAATCACAGGAATTTAAAACTCTTTTCAACACTTGCATCATTTCCATCCCAAGTTTAAAACGCAATAAAAAGTGGGACTATGTAACTCACCTGAATGCTCAAAACGCAGCTTCCAATTCCTATCACGCAACTATACAAATAAATAAACACGGTTACACGCGACCAAGCTAAAAGCTCTAGTCCATGTAACACACATATGATGGATGTCTAAGGGTTTGATTAACCATCATGGGTCACCCCGACACCATGCCCAACCTTAACCACCTCATTAACACATTACACTAGTTAACTACAATTTATTCAAAAATGCAGAATTTTAGTGTATCTTTACTAACTTAAAAACCTTACTTGCTGACCTTCATAAATTATACCAAAAATCACCTAAGTTCATTTATGAGTTTACTAACTACCTTGTGATTCCCAAATGCTCATTACATGTGCAACTACCCCAAATAAAATCCAACTTCAAAACTGTCCCAATTCGGATCTGATTGCACACTAAAATGTATGGCCCTAATTACCATACTTAGACATACAATCAGAGACTATCCTTCTAGGGTTTCTTTATATACATATTGAACTTAACCACTGTTGATTGGCTAACCCTAATTCCACTTTTAAGTTAGGGTTTTACCCTCCTAAACATGACCTAATTCTGACCCGTATTCACTGTTTTGACAACTTTTCTTGTAACCAACATTTAACCAACTTCCAGAACTCAAAATCATTCGAGGCCAGACTTTTTGAAAAATAGACTCTTTGAACTACAATTTAGGCTCTTGAATCATATCAAAACACGTTTCTAACATCTAGATATCATCAGTTGAACACAGACCTAAAATCTGCTCAACTCTAAATCATGTTCTAACGCAAACCCTAACATGCAACATGCATGATCATAACCCTAAACTAACCCTAATCATCATACCATCATTAAAGTTCATATATAATCTGTATTTTATGTAAACCCTAGATCCATCATAAGTCTTGTTACATGATTGCATAATTCTAACTAAGTTAAGCATACTTACCTCTTGATTTCTTGATCCTAACACCGATTCTTGGTTACTTCTTGATCAAGATTCTTGGTTCCTTGTTCTTAGGGAGGGAGAAGTCGACACCTAGGGTTTTGGGGCTGATTGAGTCGTAGTTTTTGATATATAGGCTAAGGGATAACCTATATAATTAACTAGCATCCTTATCCTACTAAAATTCCTTTAGATAAGGCCCAAAATCCTTTTTCTTTTCTTTTTTCCTTTCTTGGGCCGATTTATATATACATACATATATTTATTTATTTATTTTTCTTAAATTATTATTTACATTACCTTGAATTTCCACAAAAATCTACCCTAATTTGGGTAAACCTTTTTACATAAACGCTACTTACTAAACTTTCTAAAAATAAATTTTCATTTCACATTTCACTTTCTATTTTTAGAAATTCTACTATAAATATCCAAATTTCACTCACTTCACTTATTTCCAACATGATACATTTCCCATAAACGCTTAACACAGAATCATCCAACTATTGACGTAGCATTGCATGCAATACGCCATTCGTTTCCATTATCACTATACGTGAACAAATGGAATACTCATCACCAAACACAAACGCATTCAAAATGAGATGATCATACACCTCAAAATGATATCATGCACCTATTCAAACCACTTAGCACGCATATATAACACATAGCACACAAGAAATCACACAAAATGAACTCTTAGCCATTTCTAAAGGTATCACCAACTTGATTAAATCACGGATGTCACATATAAGCATATACTTATAAGTAAAAATAATCTGGACCACAATAAGCCCTCCCATTAAGCCGCGGCTTAAATAGACTTATTGGGCTGTGAGTCCAATAGCTTAAAAATACGTATATTAAGCTTGAAAATAAGCTAATAAGCTACGTATCGCATTTAGTTACTACCATAAGCCTCAAAAATAGTCCACAACATACGCCATAACACAAAAATAATCAAAATCTCTTTCCTAGTGATTTTGGGAAGTGGTTCATGGCATATAAGCCCAAAATAAGCCAAAAAATAGCTTAAAAATAAGCCCGAATAAGCTATACAGGCTACTATCAAAAATAAGCATTCTAGCATCATATATTATTCAACCATCACGACTACGACATCAAAACTACAAAAACCCCTATTTTCCTTTTTATTCTACACGAACCAAACATACCCTTTTTCTTTTGTTTCGTTTCCAAAAATTGATTTCCACAATGATCAACTTGTACAACTAACATCTATGCATCAAAATAAACCCAAAAGGACAAACGAAATTTAAATTTGAAAACTTACAAGAAAATCTTCAAAAATGTATATTTCGACACGAACCGGACAACCCAAACATTGTTTAAACGAACACTCAAACACTCGTATCAACCTGGAATATCATGTTCTTGATCAAAGTTGGAAAATTTATGGTGGATTATGGTGGTGTAGTGGCGGATGAACACATACACACACTCTTATGTGTGTGTTTTTTTTAAAATGAAATGATAAGGATTATGAGAAAATATTTATAGTGGAAGGCATATATGTGTGCAACTTTAGACAAAGGTGCTAAAATTAAGCCTCCCTGTCTCTCTTTCTTTCTATGACCGGCCATGGGATCCAAGGGAGTCCCGGACCTTTCTTTTAGTGTCGGGATCACTTATATACTCGTAAAACTCAACCGTAAAATTTACCCCAAAGTTAATTAGCATTTTTATTCACCTTAAAAATACTTTTCCATTAATCTAGAGTATTTACACGACATATTTTCACTTTAAACTCTTTCAAAACTCATTTGGACATTAATGGACGTGTCAGACTTATTTTTTGGCATTTCTCACAAATTCACGGGTCAAACTACCCGGAATACAAATAACATAATAATACCTTCCAAAAGGGATTATTAATCACAATTGTAAGATATTGGAAATCATAACACAATTAGATGACTAGTGGATTAGCCAAGTTCTAGAGTGAGAAAGTGAGAGAGAACTTTCTGGAGAGAGAAAATGAAATTGTATTATGTAAATGACTAACCCACCTCTTCTATGGCATGGAAGAGGCTTATATAGTGACAAAAAAAACCGGCCTTAAGGCCTTGGTAGTGGGCTTACACGTTGAGTTTAATACCCGGCCCATTACCGAATGTTATACATTAAACGCTTAACTACGAGCTACAATAAACGGTAAAATACACGCGGTGACCGAGTATTTTTCTAATATCTAACAATCTCCCCCTAAGGGAGGTCACCCCAGAAAACACTAAATTAAGCTCAGAAATCTTGATCTTGTGTTCAGCTCGTAGTCTTTGATTCTTCATGCATTGATCTCTTTGTACATAATGTAGTGATCTTTGAACTTAGTTTCTTTGACTTGTGTGATCTTTGAGCTTTCTTTGAGGCCATTAGCCACAGTAAAGCTATTAATCATCCTTGTTGTAGTATTGCCTCCATGTATTGTTGTGACCTTCGGACCGACATGCTCACACTTTTCAGGATCATGATAGCACGCATCAGAGTTACAGAAGCAGTGTTGTAGGTCTTTCAGTTATCATGATGTCTTTGATTAGGAATATTAAGTGTGAGCATGGGATTGTGAATTGACATGTATCTTGCCAGCAGCTGCTACCGTCGGGAATTCCTGCAAGTATATGTTAGTAATAAACAAACGAAAGTGTCTTTGTTCACTTTTGTTGAATAAGGTTGCAAGAACCATGGTTCCCCGTTAATCAGTATAAATAATGCCTGTAATCAGGTAGAATTTCGAAGAATCTCCTTGATAGGGTTTTGCAGCTGCGCTAGCCGTTCTCAAACCGGAGCATCTCAAAGTAGACAAAGCATGGAGTGAGTGAACCAGTGAGTTAAAAACCCACTGATTAATGAGAAATTGATTTGATAGCCAGTCGCGTGTCACTCAAAAAAGAGTTTTTGTGACACATCAAAGGTTTTCTAATCATAAAATCAAATTTCATTAGAAACACATTTGTTTTGAAAGATATACACAGTCAATATGCTCGAAAATCAGTATTTGAGCACATCGAAAGGTTTTCTAAAAAACTATTCGTTAATTCACTGCCGGGAACAAGTTTGATTCCTAAAGAATCGCACCATTGTTGCTTTCCATTTGTCACAAGTTTTATCCATAATGGATCTCACATGACACCTACCAAGAGCTTGTTTGATGTTGGCTCTAGAAGGATTTCCATCTTCATTATGAGTACTTTCGTATCACTCAAATGTGCTGGCAATACCACAAGGATAATGCATAGGACTCTTAAGATCTTACATGTTATCACAGTGTGTGATGAGCAAGCATAGTTTGAACTAGTGTCCTAACAATATTTAAGGATGATCTCATGGCTCTAGACTCTATAGTGCACTTTTGGTTTTTAGTAGTCGGAGGCTGGAGCAGACTGTTACCTTTTCAATATCGTCTAACTCAAAGTGAGAGAGACGATATAAATGTGTTGATCTCCATGAGAAATGAAACAAGAATCCTTTGAGGGATCTTGAGTGGCTAGGGTGGGTTGTGCATCGTATCACTGGGTCCATGATACTTGTCTTCAATGTCAGCAATCAACCATGTGATTCTGACAGCATATGTAGTGACCCGGTTTCTGCCTAATGATTTAAGGAGGGCTGCTTTCTTTTCACCCTTTATCTTAACATTTCTTTTTCATTCTTCAACCCCTTCAGTGCTTACCGAGACTTCATTACTAGTACCTTGTTGGGTATATTCCAATACTAGCTCCATCTCAGTCCGCACTATTCCCTTATTCTCACATTACTCCTTTTGTAATCATACCTAAGGACTTCTACACTAACTAGTAGATTGTCCCTGGGTAGATCCCTCTGGCTCTGGCGAGATCATGGTAACATGTACCTAACCATACTGTTAGGATTATGAAAAAGACTCGGTCCTCACAGATCCGGAGATTAATCCAACCAGACTCGGGCAAATGACAAAGCCAAATTCGTCCACATGCTTTATTGCTAACTGTTTTATTACAGGATCAAGTTATGGTGGAAATGGATATACCTCGTTCCAGTGAAGTCAATTCACAGCCCCATGCTCACACTTAATGTTTTCAATCAAAGACAACATGACAACCTAAAGACCTACAACACAGCTTTCGCTACTCTGATAAGTAATGTCATGATCAAGAAAAGTGTGAGCATGCCGGTCCGAAGGTCACAACATCACATGAAGGCAATGCTACTCAACAAGGATGATTAAGAGATTTAAGATGAATGATGATCTCAAAGAAAGCTCAAAGATCGCACAATTCTAAGGGACAAATCTCGAAGTTCACTACATAATGTACAATGATCTCAAAGAATGAAGAATCAAAGACTACGAGCTACAGACAGAAGGTCGAAGAACTAGAATGCTATTATTCAAATTGTATTTTATGGGGTGACCTCCCTTAGGGGGAGATTGTTAGGATTATGAAAAAGACTCGGTCACCCCCGTGTATTGTTTAGTATAGCAAAGCTCGTAGTTAGAAAGTAAGCGTATGACTTTCGGTATTGGGCCGGGTCTTTTACCCAAGTGTTAAGCCCATACCCAAGCCCATAGAGCTCACAAACACATGTATATAAACCCCTTTCCAGCCATGGGAAGGGGTTGGTTGTTCATTTTATCACAAAGCTTTCATTTGGTTTTTCTCTCACTAGAAACCTCACTTTCTCTCTCTAGATAATTAGCCAACCCAATCATCCATGCTTGTGTTATGATATCCAATATACTACAATTGGTATCAGAGCCCATGGGATGATTAGCTAGATTGTGTGTGCGTTTCCTTGGTTAGTTTAGATCAAAAGTTTGGTTTTTGAAGGTTTATGGTCTTATTCTTGACACTCTTTGATTCTCATGTTTGTGATGTTAAAGTTAGTGTTTTTATAGTTGTTATAACCTTTTAGGATCAAGTTGTACAAAAGAAACCAAGCAAAAACGTTCAAAAGGATGATTTTTAGGTGTTTTTAGGTGAAAAAGTTCATATTTTTCTTCACCGCGTTTTGCCTCTCTAAGAAATTCTTAGTAAAGGACAACTGTATTGCGTTTTGTCTTATTATAGGTTGCGTTTTGCTCTTGCGTTTTGGTTAGTGAAGACTGCGTTTTGCTTCAAGATTTGGTTGCGTTTTGCCTCAAGACCACTGCGTTTTGCCTCAAGACCACTGCGTTTTGCCTCAAGACCACTGCGTTTTGCTTCAAGACCATCACTGCGTTTTGCTTCAACATTTGGTTGCGTTTTGCTTCAAGACCATCATTGCGTTTTGGTAGAAAGAAACTCCGGCAAAATTTTCTTCTTCACTGCGTTTTGTCTAAGCTTCTTCACTGAGATTTGTCTAAGCTTCTTCACTGAGATTTGTCTAAGCTTCTTCACTGAGATTTGTCTAAGACTCTTCACTGCGTTTTGCCTAAGTCTTATTATCTTCATTACGTTAACTCATTTCAACCAAACCAAATCACAATCAAACAACATATCACCTAATCCAACAAACAATCATCACTTTTAACACACAATCACTAATCATTGTACCGATCCAAAGTTTATCATAATACAAGTAATCAACCATGTCCAGTAATTCAGATGATATTCAAGCGGCCGGTTCCGATACCCGTCCTCCTATGCTCGATAGGACTGATTACGAATCATGGTCACAACGAATCCGATTGTACTGTAGGGGAAAGGAAAATGGACTGCACATTCTTCAGTCGATTGATCAAGGACCATTTGAGCTTGGAATCACAAGGGATACACTCGGAAATACCTCTGAGGGAGGTGTCATTCTTGGACCAGAAAGGCCTCGTACATATGATGATCTTGATGATAATGAAAAGAAAGATCGATTGCTGATGTACGTGCAACCAACATTGTATTCAAGATTTAACCCAAAGAATCTACAAGCTCATCAATCACAACATTGAAGCAAAAGCAATATGGGACAATGTCAAAATGCTTCTTGCAGGTTCTGAGCTCACCAAAGAAGACAGGGAATCTCAGTTGTATGATGAATTTGAGCGGTTCAAGATGCTTCCAGGTGAAAACATCAATGAGTACTATGTTCGCTTTCACAAGCTGGTCAATGACATGAGGAATATCAGGATGACTATGCCGAATATTCAACTAAACTCCAAGTTTGTCAACAACATGTCACCTGAATGGGATAGGTTTGTCACAACAGTTAAACTGAACAAAGGTCTGAAAGAGACAAATCATGAACAACTGTATGCATACCTAAAACAACATGAGAAGCATGCTGCTCAAGATCGACTGATAATTAAAAGAATCACTCCATCCACTAATGATCCGCTTGCCTTTGTCTCAAGTGTGCAACCCTACTCCCAACCATCACAGAGTCAATCTCATCAATATCAATCATCCACAACACCTCCTCAGTCTCAAAATGTCCAATCAATCCCATATTCACAATTTGCTGAATCATCATCACTTGACACTGGATACACCCAAACCGAAGAAATCCTTAACACCCTCTCCAAACAATTTGCACTACTCACCCAATCATTCAGAGCAACCCTCCCACAGACAAACAACCAACTTCGAACCTCATCTAACACCCGAAATCAAGCAACTATACAAGATGGTCAGATAGTGGTTCAGAATGTTCAAGGTCGACAGAATCAGAATCAGAGGAACTTTGCTCGGGGAAATGGTGCGGCAGGTTTTGGGGGCATGCAGAATAGAGCAGGGAATGCTAATGCAGGTCAAGGAAAGCCAATTAAGTGTTACAACTGCAATGGGATTGGACATATTGCAAGGAACTGTACTCAGCCGAAGCGTCCACAGAATTCTGACTATTTAAAGGACAAAATGCTGCTGATGCAAGCCCAAGAGAATGGTGCAGTTTTGGATGAAGAGGAACTACTCTTTCTGGCTGGTGAACAGGGCAACACCTTTGATGCAGATGTGGATAATCAACCAGTCCAAGACTTAGCTCTGAATGAGGACAATATTTTCCAAGCAGATGAATGTGACACTTTTAATTCAGATGTTGATGATAAGCCGAATGCTCAGACTATATTCATGGCCATTTTGTCCTTAGACGGGTTAGCAAATCCACAAGCTGGTCCATCTAATGCATCAATCTTATCTGAGGTACAAATATGAAAATCATTGACATAGTGTTACTAATCAGAACGAACATGAGATTCATAATGAAGTACAACAATCAAATGTTATTGACTCAACTAGTGTTCATATGGGTAACATCAATATTATCCTATATGAACAATATTTGACCACCAATGACGTTTCTGTTGTACCAAGTTGTGCATCTTCGGCTCCAAATAATGCATATGTGTTGATTGATAATAATGTGCACACTCCTCATGAACCGTTAGTAACTGAACTAGCCATATATAAGGAACAAGTTGCCATATATGAACAACGTGCTAAGTTTGAACTTACAGAACGGGAACAGAGAATGAATGATCAAATGCGTGTACTTATACAAGATCATAATCGAATGGAAGAAAAACTAAAAAAGGAGTTACACTCTGTTAAGCTATAGCTTAACCATTCTATTAAAAGTCACACAGTAGTACAAGAAAATATAAATACTTTACAACAGACTTTTAAACAAAGAGAGTCTCAACTTTTGAATGATTTTTCAAATCTGAGAAAACTAAAGGATAAACTTGAAAACAAGTTACACGCACAAGATTAATCCATTCAAACTGTTCATATGATGTTAAAACCTAAAAGGTTGTGTGACCAATATTCTGAATTACCTATAGGTGGGCAGAACCCTTTTTACCTTAAAAAGGCCAAAGTGGCTCAACCTGCACTTTATGATGGTAATGAACTTATTAATTTGGACCATGACCCTATAGATGTCCCATCATCAGAGGAAGACCTAGAGTTAGCCGAGTTAACTAGGCAGAAAATGCATGAGAAATTGAATGACCCCGTGTGTGTGGAAAAGGGAATCAAGTGTATACCACCTAATTATTCCAAAGAGAACTTCCTTGCAACTTTCACACCACAGACCAAGCTAACCCCTGAACAAGTATTTTGGTCCTTAGATCTAGCAAAACGAAAGGCCGAAGAGCTAAAGGCCAATGCCCCACCCCTGCCTGTCCTGCCACCTGCGACTGTGTATCCTCCCAATACACCAGTCCATCTGGTCCCTCGAACGCTTCCAACCACAAGTCAAGTAAATATTAGTCTGTATGTAATTACTCAACTTTTTTGGGACTTTGAAAAGACTTGTAAGAAACGAATTACACCAACGGGAATAACTAAAGGGGAACGGGGTTTTGAACAAACCAAACGTTGTTATTTAATGGAAGTAATTCCATTTTTCAATTTGCTCAAAGAACATTTTGACGGGGTTAAAAAATCACTAGTTACTGAAGTTAGAGCAATGAAAGCTGTTTTTGAAGAAATGGAAGCGAAAGTGGACCAGAATGCTATTGATAAAAAATATGGGGAGATTGAACGCAAAAATCTCCTCATCACAAATGAGAATTTGATTGCTAACTGTATTGCTCAGGATGTGTTTTATACCGTTACTGATTCGACATTATCTGCTTCTCGATTTAATGATTTATCCACTGCTTATAATGCTGTAATGAATCGTGTTGTTGAACTTGAATATGAGAACTCCCGCTTACTTAGAAAGATTGAACATGATGATCATGATACCATGATCAAAGCTTTTTCGAAACTAGAGGTTGCTCACGTTAATTTACACTTAAAGCAACATCTTAAAGAAAATGCTAATAATCACCAATCAAGTCACTAGAAGATTTCTGTGAATTTGATGTTTTTTTTGAACTTGGTATGCGGGATGATCAGATTCAGAGTCACAAAAACACCATCCGCAAATTGAAAGCTCAAATCTCTGAATTGAAAGCTAACAAAAGTGAGAACAATCGTCACCTTGAGTATAAGTCCCTGGATTCTCAAAATTTCCAATTAAAACAAACTGTCACAGATTTGCAAAATCAATTAGAAGACTTTAAAGCTGAAAATGCAAAGATTAAACTGCATTATCAAGAGTTATTTAACTCCATTAAAGTAACGCGTGCCCAAACCACTGAAAAAGCAAAATCTTTGCAAAATGAAATTGAGAATCTAAGGACCCAACTCAAGGGGAAGATGCCATGTGTCGCTAGCGATGTCAAAACACCGAAGGTCTCTGCTTTTGAAAAGTATGCAATTGATGTTGAACCAATTCCCCTTAGACTCAAGAAGAATCGGGAAGTGCATCTACACTATATCAAACGCCTTAAGGAAAATGTAGAAACCCTTCGTGAAATAGTAGAGGACGCTAAGGTGGAAAGACCATTGGATACCTCTCTTGCATCTGCTTGCCGTTACACTAAACACTCTCAGGAGCTGTTAGAATATGTAATAGGCACATGTCCCAAAGACTTTGGCCCTCGCGATAAACAGATGCTTACCAATTCTACTTAGGAAAAGCGAGTTTTTTGTTCGAACCTTGTGAAACCTCAACTCATGAACACCACCACAAGGTTGAGTACAGAAAATAAATTCGAATAATGCTCTGGAATTCCCTTCCAGGAGTAATAAAAAGGGTGTGGTGGTTTTTTGAGGGGGGCCCCCTGTTGGGGTAAACAAAAATATTTTTTTCACCCACCCTTTTATACTTAGCTAGCGGGTCAAAGGCCCTAGGAGCAATGACAAAGAAGATTGGACTTGCAGATAAAAAGTGCCTTGAAACATGTGAAAGGCCCATTTCTAGGATGAATAAGTCGAACGAGAAACAAGAGAATCATGTTGATTCTAGTATTAGCTCTAAGCGTACTGTAATTAATTCGAATTCTAATTCACTTTGCAAGACATGTAATGAATGCCTTATTTCCTCTAATCATGTTAAGTGTGTTGAACGTTTCTTGAAGTCTTACAACAAACCCCCTAGTCACACAAATTTGGAGAGTAAAACAAGTTAAACAAACATGGAAACCAACAGGCAAAATATTTAACCACAATTAGGTTTCCATTGGAAGTCCACTGGTAGAATATTCCCTTTAGGTGATCAGTGCCCTTTAACTAGGATTACTAAACCTAAAGCATTGCCTGTCAAACAATGGAAGCCCACTGGTAGACTAATCCCTTTAGATGGACAGTGTCCTTTAGTTAGGCGTTCTGCCCCTACTAATAGTCCTAATCCCGTGGCATCTAACCTTGTTTATTACCAAAAGTACCCTAAAAGCAATCGGGAATCCAGTATATCCAACTCTCCATTCTTGCCTTTGTTCAAATGCAGGTCGTATAGATCGTCCTTTGGTATTTGGACTCAGGCTGCTCAAAACATATGACTGGAGATCGCTCACGGCTCAAGAATTTCGTAAAAAAGTTTATCAGGACTGTCAGATTCGGAAACGATCATTTTGGTGCAATTATGGGTTATGGGGATTATGTAATTGGCGACAGTGTAATTTCTAGGGTATATTATGTTGAAGGACTTAGACACAACCTTTTCTCTGTCGGTCAATTTTGATTTTTTTCCGATCTTTGGGGATAAAAAGTTGCCTTCCAGATATACATACGTGTTTCGTCAGAAACTTAGATGGTGTCGACCTTATTAAAGAAAGTCGTGGCACGAACTTATACACCATTTCTGTTGACGACATGATGAGGTCCTCTCCCATTTGCTTACTATCTAAAGCCTCAAAGAACAAGTCTTGGTTGTGACATCGTCGGTTGAATCACTTAAACTTTGGTACGTTAAATGATCTTGCTCGTAAAGATCTTGTTAGAGGCCTACCTCGGTTGAAGTTTGAAAAAGATCATCTATGCTCCGCATGCCAACTTGGAAAGAGTAGGAAAGTGGTATATGCTTAATCACACATACCATTTTCTATCAAAAACGGACTTAAATGACTAAAAACGTACCAAGAATACATTGTATTTGTATGTTTTGCATTTATATTGTGCAGGAAACGGATATCAAACAAAAGGACAAAAAGAAAGCCAAAAACTGCCAAACCAGGCGCGGGATGGAAAAGACAGAGTCAAATCAATGCCAAAGTCAGTCAAAGTCAAAAGATAGCCAAGTGGAGGAAATACAACTTGAGGGACTAAAATTGCCAAACTTTAAGTTGTATCACAAGGGCTGAAATTGCATACCGGGTGAAGTATAACTTTAGGGGCCAGTTCTGCCAAACTCCTTAAGTTGTATCATAAAAGGGCAAAGTTTACAATGAAGTTATAAGAAAATGAGGGGCCAAAGCTGCCAACTCCCTAGAAGTCATTTTTCCCGCCCAAACAAAACCCCAGATACAACTCACGGGTGTCCTCACTTTCTCTTACCCTGCAACCTCTACAACCCCCTGGGTAAGACGTTTCCCCCTCCTCCACTATCTCCCCCAGCTTTATAATTGCCATGTTGGTAATCCTTCGCCACTTTCTAAGCTTTTCAATGGCTGTGATTGACTCAAAAGAAACACAGAAAGATTGAATGGCTGAGATTGCTTTTATCAAGTCCCTCACACAACAAAAACACCTAGTGAAGCTCTCACAAAAGTAGCACAGTTGGAAGACCGAAGAATGAAAGCTTCGACTATAAATAGAACCTTTTGTAAGCCTTGGAGGCATCTTAGCATATCTTAGAATTTTAGTTTAATTGTTATTTTAATTAAAGTTATTTACAGCTTATTGTAATTTTTCTTTCAGCTTTGTACTAATTTCCAAGTTTAATGAAGTATTGAGGTTTTATGTTAAATTCCAATTTTCAAATTCCAAGTTCTAAATTGCTAACTAGTACTTAATTGTGTTTGAAAAGCTTTCAAAGGAGCTTGTTTATAAGCTGTTTTTGTCAAGAAAGAGAGAAAAGAAAAAAAAGCTAAGTAGTTAAGAGAAAATCACAAAAATCACTCTCAAAAACACCACGGCTTAGTTCATGGATGATAAGCCGAATATGGATGGGCTTATGGACTCTCACTAGCTTGTTTTATACAAGCTAGAGCTTGTAGACTCTTTGTTTCCCCCTGTTTTGAGCAAGGGAGTTGTAAGTTTTTATTTGTCTTATTTTTCTTATTTACTGTAGAACTGCTTATTAGTGCTTATTT
Organism: Tanacetum coccineum; assembly: GCA_026074375.1. Classification (NCBI taxonomy): domain Eukaryota; kingdom Viridiplantae; phylum Streptophyta; class Magnoliopsida; order Asterales; family Asteraceae; genus Tanacetum; species Tanacetum coccineum. The sequence continues at coordinate 27,098 of BQNB010065501.1, forward strand.
GTTACTTACATTTGCTTATTTATGCTTTAACATGATGTTTAGTGCTTATCTTGCTTAGTTGTTTTAAAAACAGTTTGTGTCATTTTCTAAGTTAGTACTGATAGTACTGGTAGTTAAAACTGTTGGACTGATTTAGCTTATTTAAGTGCTTATTCTTGATTGAAGTCTGCTTATAAGTGTCTTAATTTGTTATTTGATAATCTGTTTAGCACCAAATCAGCTTAAAATAAAAAGAAAAATGATTTTTAAAAACCTTAAGGGGTGTTTAGAACAAGCAGTACTAACTCATAGTTAGTACTGCTAGTTCTATTTTTGGATTTTTAAAGCTAGCAGTACTAACTTAAAGCTAGCAGTACTAACTCCAAGTTAGTACTGTTAGTTAAAACAGTTAGTACTGTTGGTTCATTATTGCTTACTAGCTTATCATTCCTGCTTATTTAAGATTTCCTTAGTTTTTTAGAGTAGATTAAGCCATTTTCCTTTACTGTCTTTAGTAGAGCTTACTTCAGCTTATTTTCCTTTTCAAAGCAATTTCAATAGTTTATCAGTTTGTAGTTTTTTAGCTTATTTGCCATTTTAGTTTAGTCTAGTTACTTATTCTTATGCCTGAGTGCTTATTAGGGTTAGTTAAAAATCTGTTTTAGCTTATTTGCTTATTTCTTGTTTCAGTGTGTTCTGTTAAAGCTAGCAGTACTAACTTAAAGCTAGCAGTACTAACTCCAAGTTAGTACTGGTAGTTAATACTGTTAGTACTGTTGTTAGTACTGCTGAGTTTCCCCTGCTTAACTTAGTTTAATTGCTTGCTGAATTTACTTATTTAGACTTAATCTAGCTTATTTGATTTGTCCTAAGCTTATTTGAGCTTATTTGTGTCTTAGTATAAAAATTTTAAGTGTTTTTACCATTCCCAGCCCTTTGTGCTTGCTCTAGCTTATTTTCCTTGCTTATCTTTTTGTGCATTTGCTTATTAGGTTTAGTGCCCAATCATATCCTTTGTCATATTCAAACATCAATCATCAATCCGTCATTCGATTTTCCATTTAAGCCTCGTTGGGACAAAACGACCTGGGAATCATACTTCTGGCTACATATATATTTTATTTTGGTGAACTTTTGACCATTCCTTGTGCAAAGGGCAATTGGTTGAGTGTTTGCTTATATATTATATATATATATTATTGACGAGTCAATTTTTGGCGCCGCTGCCGGGGAGGCTGAAAACGATTATCGTTACGTTTGACAATTTGTGTTTGAATCTGTGAATATTTTCTTCTATAAAAATATAAAAAGTACAAAAATATTTTTCATTTTCTTTTATTAGTATAATTATCATACAAAAAATATATATAAAAACATTGTCTTAATCAAGAAATAAAATTCACAAATTGGTAAAAATACCAAAATATAATATTCTCAATTGAGGTATTATCATAATAACTTCCGGTGAACTTGTTGGTTCCCAACTCGAACAAAAGATTTAAAAACTTGCCATTTGTGTCTCTTACGACGTACGGCTCACCTTGAAAAGTTAAACAAACTATAAAGTGGGTATAAGGAGGGTTGTTCCGAGGAACTACGACCCGAAAGGAGAAATAAGCTTCGCGCTATTCCTACTCCTCCGCTCACCTGTGCGTTTATCTTTTTGAGAGCTACCGTGAAGTAAGTAGATTATTTGGTTGAAGTTGTCTTATCTCATTGTCCGTTAAAATCAATTGTGAATAAATCATTGAAAAACCAAAAAAAAAAAAAAAAATTTAGTGTAAATTTTCTTTTTATTTTGTGCATGCGCACTCGTTCTCAAGCCCGTAAACGTCGACAACAGCAAGTCCAACAAACTTCTGTTGAATCA
>BQNB010065502.1:0-19914 GCA_026074375.1 Tanacetum coccineum
TCTGTTCCTTTGGTCTGCATTTTGTCTAAGTTTAATTTGAGTAACAATTGTGCAAACTGCACCAGTAAGAAAAACAGAAAAAGGTTTTTTTCATCATCAATTTTCAATAAGTAAAATTTGTTCTTAGATGTAGATATTTAGCACACAATAGATATAGGGTAATAGGTTATGGGTTTCAATTTGCTTTTTGAAGTTAATCTTATTTAAGTATATGTTTTTAGCTTTAAAAACCTGCATTTTCATTTTCAAAATTCAAAGTCATACCTAGTGCATTCTAAGTATAAGTTGTTTTCAACAAGATTTTTCATTAAGCTCTTGAATTTCAAAATGGTTTTAAAAAGTTGTTTTAAGTAGTCTTTTAGGTGTACTTCTTAAGGTAATAAGCCAAAAGTCCATAAGGATTCTTCAGCTTATTGAAAATTAAGCTCAAAGGTGCCTTAAGGGGCTGTTTGGCTATCAGTTTACATAAAAAGAGCTTATTTCTTTATTTTAGCTTATCTGCTTATTGTTATGGCTTATTTAGGATTAGTTTAGTTTTTTAGGTTAGTAGAAGTCAATTTTAGCTTATTTAGTTTTGTCATTAGCTTATTTGAGCTTATTTGCTTTCTAGTGTTAAATGTAAAGTGTTTTTAAGTAGTTTAAGCTTTTCTGTCAATCTAGCTTATCAAATGTGCTTATTTTAGTTCTTACTTGCTTATTAGATATAGATTGTTATCTGTTTTAGCTTATTTATTGTATCTTTTTTTTTCTTTTTTTTTTCTTTTTTTGTTTTTTTTTGGACCCTTATCTTATTTGTCATTAAATTACCAATTAGTTAACTTTTAGTGGTTTATTTTGTTTTAACTTTTCTGTTCATAATATAGCTTATTTTCCCTGAGCTTATTTGTAGTGTATAAAAATAGTTGTTTTTACAAAAGTTGCTTATTTTTAAGAGTTTTAAAAAGTTATAAAAAAAATAGAAAATATTAAACACTATAGGAAAGTTTGTAGCCCCGGGGAGACAAGGGCTTGAACACCGGGACACTACCACCTTCACCAAGTGTTTTTAATAACAAAAACACCCACATACACAACCATCACTCTACATTAGCTCATCCTTAGTTCTTTACATCATTTATCTTTTATATACGTTTTAGTCCTTTTTGGTTAATAAGCTCTTTTAGCTAATTACGCACAGCCTACTTCATAAGGTGTGTTCCCAAACTTATTTTTCCTAGATTCCTCTTAGTTCAAGCTACTTTCTATATTTTTTCAGAATTTTTATATTTAGTTTAGTATTTTTAAAATTTTATTTTTATTAAAAACTTTAAAAATTCATAAAAAATAGAAAAATAATCAAAAAAATATAATTCTTTTTTAGAAAATTTTCTTTTATCATATAGTTCCTAGGAAAAATAGTTTTGTTTTCGTAGGGTTTAATTTACAAAATTTCATTTTTTAAAGAACGGGATTCGTTCCCGTTCACGTTTTTCAAATTTTTAAGCTCAATTTAACTCCGTTTTTGTTCTAGTTTTCTTTAAACTTACTTTTTAGTCAATTAGAGTCTATTAAAAGTGAAAAATTCATTTTAGGTTTAATTTTGGAAATTTAGGGTTTTTAATCACCATTTAGGGTTCCCGTTTTGCGTTTTTAGTTAAAGTTTAATTTCCCGTATTAAAGTTAAGGTTTTTTAATTGTACCTTAATTTGCTCACTTTTAGGATTTAAGAAAACAAATCATCTCGAACCAATTCCAAATCAATGTCCAAGACAACAAACGAGGACTCAATTTCAATAAATCTTCCGAGGAATACTGACCCCGGTAATCACTTACCGGTAAATATACGTATTATTATATATAATTGTGAGAAATTTCCTTTCTTCCTTTGTCCTCAAGGGTAGTTTGGTAATTTTCTATACTTATTATATTATTATACGTGTATAAAACTTTACGAATCATGGGTAAAGTCTTTATGAGCTAGGGTTTAACAAGATCGCCATTGCTTTAACCCCTAAGACAGATTATGATCAGCAAATAGGATGCTTTATGCGGATGCGTTAAATTGTGACAGAATTATACATGTCTAGGTCTTAAGAAGAAATATCACCTAAGTCTTAAGAATGATATGCCACCTCGAGATAAGTATTCATTGCACTAAATAAACAAACCAACATTTTAACTGGATTAATCATGGTTAATACAGTTTTCTTATATTTGGCTAGACCACTCTTCTAGATTGTTATTGTGTCTTAAATTGATCTAAGTTACCACAAACCTGTGCCAGTCTCTCAGGGTGAAAACCTCCTTTTATCCGTTAGAATTAAGATTAACATAGGTTTAACATATGTTTAACATAGAATAGAATTAACATAGTTTAAATTAACTTAGTTTAGTTAAATAAAATATTGATAAAATAAAAGATTAGTTCTTGCTCTTAGTGATCGACACCCTACTTATCATAAAACTCTATCTGATCGGGTAACACTACCCGTTAAAATTGTTGATTTAGGTTAAAGTCGGCAAAATATAAATTTTAAAACTTTGATAATCAACTAAATACAACCTACATGACAGCACATCAAGTTGTTGGCGCCACTGTCGGGGAGTGAAATTTTAATCTTGACTCTTATTTAATATTTTGATTTTTAACATTAGATTAACTTAACCCTTAGGATTAGTGTAATTTAGATTAGTGTAAAATTCTGTTAAATTCTGTATATTTGTGTTTTATTGTTTGGTTGCATATTGTGTTTGTGTAATACGGCGTATTCAGTTTATTGAACACGGCGTATTAGGCTATTTGACAGTTTTCTTTCCTAGCAAATCTAGTACAAGTAAAAATGGACGACCCCAACATTACTATGGAAGAGTATATCAAGCTTGAGGAAGAAAAAGCTCGTAGGCGTGGTAAGGTGTATAACTGGGAAACTGCTACTTATGGTAGAATATGGTACGACGATGACGATCACGACCTTAGATCTGTTGAAACCGAATTCCCAGCTATAGTCTTTAATGACATGTTAACGCCTGAAGTAGCTGATAACGCCTAAATTATACATATTTTTTGTGGCATTATTTATTCATATTTTATCATTTCTCGTGAACTTTTGATACTTAATAGCATGAAATACTTGCAGGTTCACTTGAAGACATCTCAAGCTTAAAATAAACAAAGATCAAGTACTTATACACTTCGGAAATCAAGATATAAGAAAAAGATAAAGTCTCAAGCTGAAAAGTACAATTGTGCGCCACACTTAGCCAATGTGCGCCGCACTTCTCCCCAAAGTCAAAGAATTAAAGGCTAAGTCAAAATAGTGCATTAACTCCCTAAGTACACCGCACAAATTACTTTGTGCGCCACACTTCCCATCTATCAAAACAAATTAATAAGTCATAAAATACTGGGGCGCTTAAAAAAACAAAAAACCCACCTCAAATGCGCCACACTTAAAAATTGTTGTCCTATACTTTTTTCCCCAAAAACAGCCTATAAATATGAAGATAATTTTTAAACCACAAATCATGCCATCCATACCTCATTTTTCCCTCATATCACACAAACACTTATCCTCACCCGTTCTATATCCTAAACCCTTTCCAACCCTTCTCCCAAGCAGAAACACCATACCTTTTGAAGATTCAAGATCAAACAACCAAGAACGAAGAAGAACACCATCTTAGTTTATTAAAATAATGAAGTTTCTTGTTGAATCAAGTTATGTTATGAATTACATAGCTATGAGAGGCTAATTCTCTCATGACTACTCAGTGAAGTTATGATAATAAATAAGTGTTTGGTATGATTGTGATCTCATTAATCTCAAGCTTATGTTGCACCCCTATCATATCTTATCTTGTCAGTTTTGCTTATCAACTTAGATTATATAATCATATCGGTATTGGTTGATAAGACCCTTTAATAATCTATATGGTTTTTAAAGAATTTGTCTAATGGTCTTTATCGCCAGTGTCGAGCAAATCCACTTTTGTATTGAAGAAACAAAATAAGCTTTGACTAATATGTTCACTGGGATTTTTCAATTGAGTGACACATCTGGTCTAGCCAACTAAATATAAGTCTTAAGTTAATTAAGTTAATTTGTGAAAATGTTTTCTGACGAGAAATCCTTTTTATAAGTTAAGGTTCCATCTTGGAGGTCTTAATCATTACCACTACTTATAAATTACTTCCAACTATCCGAGTAGTCAACTTTACTATCACTGGTAAAATAAAAGTTATTTTCAAAGTTGTTAAAGTCTATTTTTCTTCTTGATTATTTGAACACTACTTAAATCCCCGTGGACGACATGGTCTTACCTAAAAAAGATTATATTATATACGTGGGTTATAATTTTACTCGTGTGTTTCCCTATAATAAAATTGGTATTTTCAGTCATTATAAATTTAAAGCTTTTGAAACAGCAGTAGCACTCTCATGTGAACCCACGGTAAGTTCTCTTTACAATAATGAAATTGACTTTAGAATATCGTTTGACGAATCCGACGATGAAGATTACACGGTAATTTTTGACAAAAATTCATTTTCTTATAAAATAATTTCTGTCGACGATTTGAAATCAGATTCGGAAAATGATATTGATAGAGTCGATATGCCTTCGTTTCCATCACCCGAGCCTACGGTCAATTATTTTAATGATTTAGACTACCTTAAAGATTTTGAGAATGAATTTCCAGCCATTGTTACAATGATGCTTTAACGTCTAAATCAGATTTCTTAATCGAACCTTCCATAAATCCTCAACATTTCGATGAATTTAATTCAAAAGATGAAACAACATTGTCCGAATGTGATGAAGAGGAACAAAACATTTTATACTTTAAAGATCTATTTCCTTTCAACGTAATCTATCCCAATGATTTAAAATCAAACAAGGACAATGATGATAAGCCTTGGGTGTAACACCCCCAAAATCTGGTAGCAGCGGAATGGTAACAATGGGGTGCTACGTCATAGTACAACAATCAAGATATAAGAAACGACCTCAAAAGAGACGTTTAAATAAAGTTTCATTCGATGCATTATAAAATATCAGAGTTTTCAGTTATGGTCCCAAAATATTAAAAGAGTCATAAACATACTACATACGTTCTTTTAAACAAAAGCTTCATAATCCTAAAAGATGACATAAGTTTTTAAAAGATAAAGTTGCATCGAATTTAATTAAACACAGAATCCATCTTTATTGATATCCATCACGGCTCCCATCCAAGCTTATACCTTAGGACCTGAAATTAAACATGCTAAAAGTCAACACAATGGTTGAGTGAATTCATAGGTTTATCAAATAAAGAGTAGACCACAAGATTTAGGTAACGGTAGACTATGAAACAAATTCAGTAGTCCAAACAGGTATTATTGCACTAAGCTTATGACATCGAAACCTTAACAGTTAGTGCCCCAAAATAATGTAGGGTGTCTGCCAACTGCTACACGTTCCTCTAATTGTTAAATGAATGATCAACTTGTGCCAGAAATTCAGGTGGGATTGTTAGTCCGATTTTGATCTATCCACAACAACTAGAGCATTCACTATAATAGCAATTGAAGGTTTCATGCTTTGGTTGGGATTAGATGGCAATACGGTAACTTAGGCAATAATATTCAGGCAAGAATCTAGATAGCATACAATTTAAAACACTTGTGTCCATAGTAAAACAAGCATGTAATTTCACCCCGTAGAGTTTGTAAAACAAGTATATGGAAAAAGGGGCTATGAACTCACCTCGAGTTAATGACAATCTGAATATAACAAAAAATGCGTCACGGAAATGACGGAATGCAACCTAATCCAATATAGGCCGTATAAGTACTAAGTACCAATAACATATATAATTCTATATAGCTACATCACCATTATTGTATTTGAGAAATAATTTGTGTAAGGTTAATATGTTTATAATTATCTTTTAGTAAAATCGACGTTACTTTCCCGTTTTAAGCCTGTTGTGGTTTGTATGTTTTTACGCTCACGCTTTTGTATTGAAGTCGTCGTATTCAAAATATGACTTGTATATATTTAATGACCTTCGATGAACAGTACTTTTTACTGTTCATGACGTTTTATAAATTTATTTTTTTATAAGTTCAATTGTCGTAAACTCGTAAATGTAATAACTTATTCGTTTAAATCCCGATTTTAGCGATTCATTCGAGCATGTCTTTGTAATTGAAAGATGTATCAAAATTATTACATTTTAAAAATTTGGGTCTGCTGATGAATAGTAATTTTTTACTATTCATAGTTTATAAACTTTAATTACCGTAAACGTCGTATTTTACTTGTTTTAGCTCCGTTATTAGCAATTCTTTCGAGCACGTTCTCATAATTAAATGTTCTATTTATTTATGATGTTTTGTTCAAAAATAATGTCCTGATGACAGTAACTTTTTTATAAAATTATTTTTATAAAAGTATTAATTATCGTAAACTTGTAATCGTCATATCTCCTTCGTTATAAATCGGTTTTTCGAGTTTCTTACCTTTTTGGAATCTTCATGAGACGTACTATTTTATAAAAATATCAAACCCACTGTTTGGAAATCGAACCAAAATAGTCCCTTATTAGTAAATATGTATTTATTTATATAATTTTGTTTTTATTTTACTTTTCAACTTATAATTATTATCTCACAAGTCTTTCAAAGCCATTATTACCATATGTAATCATATTATTAATGTCCATTAGTCCATAGTTTGTCCAAATGTTCAAGTTAGCAAGTCCTTAGCAATACTTTTATATCATAACTTTCTTAAGTAACTTTTAATTACAAGTTTATACATTTACTTTTTACACTTAAACCAATATGATACCATACTTATATTTCCATTCATATATATTTTTACCAACCATTTAACATATGTAAAATATATAAATCTAAGATCACAAGTAAATCCATTTTTACACGTTTTAAGTATCTAACTGGTGATGAGCCATTATAAAATTTTATGTACATAAACTCATGGAAATAAAGACATTAAGAGTTTTAGATGACCTTAATATGATGTAATATGATATACAATAATATCTAAACCCTTGTTTAGATATTTACCCAAGGTTTTCAAGACTTGAAAACCCTAATCCTCCAAAGAAACCCTAACTTAGTTTAAGCCTTAAGAATGCTTAACTAAGCCTTCAAATCTTCATGGTAGGTCTTAGATATGATGTGTGAATGTGTGTAAATGTTGTAACTAAAAATTTTATGGATGGTTTTAGGTGTTGGAAATGGGACGTGTATAAGAGTGAAAGAAACAAGAAAATGTGTTTGATTTTTGGTAAAGAATGTGTTGTATGTGTTATTTCTTTTAGTATGAAAGCCTTATATCCAACTTGGACTAGTCAAAGTGGATTAGAAAAAGACCAAGAGACCTTAAAATGAGGAGGGGGCGGCAAAGGTTGAGGGAAATAAGGAAAAGTGGTCAAGCTTATTAGATTACTATGTACATATACTAGCTCTTTAATGGTTATGTTTCTATGTTCCTTAAAGTGTAGATTAGTCCATGAAATCATGGAAGAAATATGACTAGCTAATTAATTGATAATAAAAAGAAATGAAAGTTTACTTGAACTTAAAATGTGTAGTTTAGTTTATAAATGTATAACTTGTAATGTATAGGTTTTAGTTTGTTTATTTAATGTACCATATGACTAACAATGTTTACTTGGGTAAAGTTTTATAAAAACTTTTGATCATTGGAAATAAAAATGATTATTTGTTGAAGCGTAGATTAATTTTGGTGGTTCCGGGAATGCCTAAACGTAATTTATCGCGAAACGTAAACGCTTTACGTAACCGATAAAAATAAATGTAAAAGTAAATTATTACTTTCGTAAAAATAAAAAAAATGCTTTTATCGTTTGTATAAGGTTATCGTATAAGTAGGTCAATCGTCTTGTAAATAATATTTATAAATTTAAAACTCGTATAAATATTATATAAATGATTCTAAAATGTTTCGCAATTTTTTTTAAAACGAACCAACACTATTCATGTCAGGAAATAGTGTATAAAAATCATATTTATCTTGTTTTAACCCTGTTTTATACGTTAAATTAAAAATTTTAGCTTACGCGATTTAACTTAACTATTAAAATTGTAAGTAAACGCGTACGAGATAAAAAAAATAAATAGTGAAATAAATGACGTCATAAAATGACCTGAAAATACGAAATGTTACAGTCTCCTCCGGTTAGAAGAGCCTTGTCCTCAAGGCTTAAGTCGCGACACTTGAAGAAGGTACGGGTTTAGAGAAGAGATGCGGAAATATGAGTGGGAAATTAATTTCGACAAAATTTAAGGTGACTACTCTCAACATGGCATGGTTCTTCCTGAATGCATAGGTAATCAGTCTATGCACCAAATATACATAGGTGATTAGGCTATGTATATTTGAGGGCCAACGATGCAATGCTCATTTTCGTCAAAATAGTGTGATGTATGAAATGGTATCAAATAGTTTTATAACGTAATGAAATAGTCAATAAAGTGAACGTGAAGTAGTTCATAGGGTGACAACAAAATGGTTTATAGGTTGACATCGAGATTGTTTGTAAAGCGATAGGTCATAACAAGTATAAAGAATATCCGAACAAACGCATAAGTAGTCAAAGAAAATGAACGTAAAGAATTATTCAATCAACAAAATGAATGAAAAGTGTCGTGTTCTAAAGGTAGGTGCTCCAAGGTGACACGTTAATTGTCGTACTCCCATCAACTGGAAGACTTCAAAACGATAGATTACGAAACAACATATGCGATTCAAAAGCATAAGAAGAGTGTTCCAACTCGGAGTCGAATGGTAAAATAACTAGTGGAATTTACAAACTATGCCGAATTTCGATATCATCAAAAGGGAATAAAGTAAAGTCGCGTAAATAATCGAAGTTAATCGTAAGAGATCAAGAAGGAATTAGCCCATATGCATAGGTATCCTTATATAATACCAGAATCAACGCTCAAGGGAGTAAATGAGAAATCAGGAGGTACACGAAAATCAGAGTGGTCAATATTTATATAACGGACCGATATAAGGTAAATAGTAAGACGTCATAAGATAGACGTAAGAGAGCGAAATTATAGCCAAGTATTAAATACTCGTTACCCATGTAATAGAAGTAGAGATGCAAAAGAGAGCATATAAGGAATCAGGGAGCATGCGCATGCGGATATCGGACAACGGTGAAAGACTTTTAATTTTTTTTGAAAAATGGTTATAGTCTAGGTTTTAAAAACAACCTAGTTCTGTATAACCTTGAGCTCTGATACCAATCTGTCACACCCCCAAAATCAGACTGCAGCGGAATAGTAACATTGGGGTGCGACTTCAGGGCACAAAGAACAAGTTACAGATATATTGACCATTCTGATTAATGATGTTATTTATAAAAGCATCACCGTTTAAAATAACTATCATTGTGAAAGTTAATCTTGTGGCTATATGGATTCATTATAGAATTGCATACTGTAATGATGATAAATTCATGAGTATTGTAGTATTCTTATTTCCTCTGTTAGTATCATATACCTCGACTCGACGTACTCTTACAAATTCTTACCGAATTTTGTACTTGTATTGTTGACAGAATCATGCCGCCCAGAAAATTGAAAAAGAAATCTGTTAAGAGGTTGGTAGAGAAACGTGTAGCTAAAGCTATTGAAGAATACGAAAAGTATAGGGCTAATCAAGATAGTGCTGGAAGTTCAGGAGGAAACACTGGGAATACTAGAGGAACTGTGAATGTGCAAGGTTGTTCGCACAAGACCTTTATGAATAGAAATCCTCATTCATTTAATGGAACGGAGGGTGTGGTTGGTTTAAGGCGTTAGATAGAGAAGGTGGAGCAAGTGTTTGGAATTTGCAAGTGTACCGAGGAAGACAAAGTTATGTTTGCTGCTAGTACTTTCGAGGGTCGTGCGTTAACATGGTGGAATGAGAACGTGCACACCCTAGGGCTCGTCAATGCTAACCGTATTCCTTGGACTGAATTCAAGACGATGATGACTACGGAATACTGCCCAGCAACTGAAATCCAAAGGATGGAGCAAGAGCTCTGGACTCTGACTCTGAAAGGAGATGACATCACACGCATACAATAATCTTTTCAGAGCTGGCTTGATTGTCATGAATAGGATGCCTACTGAAAAGAAGAAAGATTGAAAGGGTAATGTTCTGAGGTTCCTGAAAGAATCAAAGGAAACATCACTTCTTCAAAACCTGCATGATGCCATCAACATGGCCCGTGAACTGGTTGAGCAAGCAGTCCAGGGTAGGGCTACCAGAATTGGTGAAAGCAATAAAAGGAAGTGGGAAGACCACCAAAGAAACAACAACAACAACAACAACAACAACCACAACAACAACAACCGCAACCGAAACAACAACTATCACCAGCAACAAAACAGGAGGCAGGAAACTGCCAGGGCCTATGCTGCAGCCCCAACTGAGAATAGAGGTTATGCTGGGAATCTACCAAAGTGCAACCGTTGCAACTTTCACCATAGTGGGCGATGCCCTCCAAAGTGTCAGAAGTGCCAAAGAACTGGTCATCTGGAGAAGGATTGTAGAGCTATACTTCCAGGTGCATGTAATGATTTCCTGCAGAATGCGACGTGTTATGGGTGTGGTGAGAAAGGACATCTTAAGAACAAGTGTCCTAAGGCAGGGAACCAGCATAATGAGGGAGCTCGTGCGAGAGCTTACGTGGTGGTTGAAAATCCGCAGCAGAATCCGAATGTGGTCACGGGTACGTTTCTTCTTAATGATCACTACGCTTGTATCCTCTTTGATTCTGGTGCTGAGAAGAGTTTTGTATCTTCTGCGTTTACACCTTTTATTGATATTGCCCCAACCGCTTTAAATACTAGTTATGAAGTAGAGTTAGCAGATGGAAAGGTGGTTAGTACCAACACTGTTTTACGAGGTTGTACCTTAGCTTTGTATAACCATTGTTTCAAAATTGACCTACTCCCGACCCGACTAGGAAGTTTCGATGTAATTATTGGCATGGATTGGTTGTCATACCACCGAGCTGTCATAGATTGTTATGAAAAGATTGTCCGTATTCCTCTTCCGAATGGCGAGATTCTTGAAGTACAAGGCGAGAGGCCGGAAAAGGATCCTGGATCACTTGCGTGTATCAAGGCTGATGAAAAGAAGCTTGATGACATTCGGGTTGTCCAAGACTTCCCTGAGGTATTTCCAGATGATCTGTCAGGTTTACCTCCTGTGCGTGAGATAGAATTCCGCATCGATCTGATTCCAGGCGCGTCGCCAGTTGTTAAATCACCATACCGATTAGCTCCGTCAGAGATGTTAGAGTTGTCGAACCAGCTAAAGGAGCTTCAAGAGAAGGGTTTCATTCGACCCAGTCATTCACCATGGGGAGCACCCGTGCTTTTTGTCAAGAAGAAAGACGGTGCGATGAGAATGTGTATTGACTACAGGGAATTAAATAAGTTGACTATAAAGAACCGCTATCCTCTCCCCAGAATTGACGACTTGTTTGATCAATTACAAGGTGCGTGTTGTTTCTCCAAGATAGATCTTCGTTCAGGATATCATCAGTTAAGAGTTCGAGAAGAAGATATACCGAAAACCGCGTTTAGAACCCGATATGGGCATTTTGAGTTCACAGTTATGCCATTTGGGCTGACAAACGCACCAGCAATATTTATGGACTTAATGAACCGCGTCTGCAAACCATATTTGGACAAATTTGTAATTGTGTTCATTGACGACATCTTAATCTACTCAAAGTCAGAAGAAGAACATGAAGTCCACCTGAAGACGATTTTAGACTTACTCAAGAAGGAGAAGTTATATGCCAAATTTTCAAAGTGCGAATTTTGGTTAAAAGAAGTCCAGTTCCTAGGACATGTGGTCAACCGTGACGGTATCCACGTGGATCCTAGCAAGGTTGAATCAGTCAAGAACTGGAAGATTCCTGAATTGTCAACTGAAATCCGTTCATTTTTAGGATTGGCGGGTTACTACCGGAGATTTATTGAGAATTTCTCCAAGATCGCCAAACCTCTCACTTTGTTGACTCAAAAGAATAAGACATATGTGTGGGGCGATAAGCAAGATGAAGCTTTCCGCATTCTGAAGGAGAAGCTATGCAATGCTCCTGTGTTAGCACTCCCCGATGGACCAGACGACTTTGTGGTCTATTGTGATGCATCGAAACAAGGTTTTGGGTGCGTGCTGATGCAGCGGGGCAAAGTGATAGCGTATGCGTCAAGACAGTTAAAGAAGCATGAGAAAAATTATACCACCCACGACCTGGAATTGGGTGCGGTGGTGTTCGCCCTTAAAATCTGGAGACATTATCTTTATGGGACGAAAAGTGTTATCTACACTGACCACAAGAGTCTCCAGTACATATTCGACCAGAAAGATTTGAATATGCGCCAAAGGCGGTGGATCGAGCTGCTCAGTGACTACGAATGTGAGATCAAATACCACCCGGGCAAGGCAAATGTGGTGGCAGATGCCTTGAGTAGAAAAGAAAGGCTCAAGCCAAGGCGAGTACGTGCTATGAGTATTACTATTCATTCTGGACTTAAGACTAAGATTTTGGAAGCACAGGGCGAAGCTTCCAAGGATCTCAAAGCCCCAGCTGAATGGCTAAGAGGATTGGAAACACACTTTGAGCAACGAAATGATGGTGGAATTTACTTCTTCGATCGTATCTGGATTCCATCAGTTGGTAGTGTAAGGAAATTGATCATGGATGAAGCTCATACTTCTAGATATTCAATACATCCGGGTGCTGATAAGATGTACTATGATCTGAGAGACTTGTATTGGTGGCCCGGTATGAAGAGAGACGTTGCTGAGTACGTTAGCAGGTGTCTTACGTGCTCTAAGATTAAAGCCGAACATCAGAAACCCTCAGGATTACTTCAGCAACCAGAAATCCCTGAGTGGAAATGGGAGAAGATAACAATGGACTTAGTCACAAAGTTGCCTAGAAGCAGCAGTGGGTATGATGCGATTTGGGTCATTGTGGATAGATTGACCAAGTCGGCTCACTTCCTACCTATTCGTGAAGATTACAAAACGGAGAAGCTGGCAAGAATTTATATCAACGAGATCGTAGCAAGACATGGTGTGCCAGTGTCAATCATTTCAGACCGTGATGGTCGATTCGCGTCACACTTATGGCAAGCTCTTCAGGAGGCGTTGGGTACAAAACTACATATGAGTACGGCTTACCACCCTGAGACCGATGGTCAGAGTGAGCGTACTATTCAGACACTAGAAGATATGCTACGAGCTTGTGTTATGGATTTTGGTGGCAGTTGGGATACTCATCTCCCGTTGGTTGAGTTTTCTTATAATAACAGTTACCACATGAGCATTAAGTGCGCACTATTTGAGGCTCTGTACGGGCGGAAATGTAGATCCCCTGTGATATGGACTGAAGTGGGAGAAAGTCAACTTATTGGGCCAGAAATTGTGCAAGAAAAGATAGAAAAGATTATTCAAATTAAGGAAAGGTTGAAAATGGCAAGGAGTCGCCAGAAAATCTATGCTGATAAGAGGTGTAAGCCTCTTGAATTCAAAGTTAAAGACCGAGTGTTACTTAAGGTATCTCCATGGAAGGGAGTGGTACGATTTGGTAAGAAAGGAAAGCTGGCACCACAATATGTGGGACCGTTTGAAATAGTAGAGTGTGTTGGACCGGTAGCTTATCGACTGAAGTTAGTCCAGGATCTAAGCTGTGTCCACGACACGTTTCATGTGTCGAACCTCAAAAAGTGTTTGGTTGAGCCAGATGTTCAAGTGCCTTTGGATGAGATCGAGATTGATGAAAATCTGCGATTTGTCGAAGAACCTATTGAGATCGTGGAGCGGGATGTGAAGAAGCTAAAGAGAAGAAGAATCCCATTGGTCAAAGTCCATTGGTCAAAGTACGTTGGAACTCTCAGCAAGGAGCTGAGTAAACTTGGGAACGTGAAGACCAATTCCGGAAGAAATATCCGAATCTTTTCTCTGAACCCGTACCTTATTCAGGTGTTGCAACCAGAGCCTGGAGGACAGGGCCTCTCTAACCGAGGAGACTGTAACATTCCGTATTTTCAAGTCATTTACGACGTCATCTATTTTACTAATTATTTTTTTTCTCGTACGCGTTTACTTTTAATTCTTATTATATAGTTAAATCGCGTAAACTAAAAATCAATAATTAACGTAAACGGACACCAAACGAATTAAAGTTTTCGTCAAGCAAGCAATATATTATTTTTACGAAAGTAATAATAAACTTTTTATATTTTATTTTTATTGTTGCGGTAAAAACTGATTAACGTTTCGCAATTAAAATACGTTTACGCATACCCGGAAGCACCAAAACTTTTTTACGCTTCAACAAATACCCACTTTTATACCCAATACATAAAAATTACAAATATATCTTATGTATACACATACATATCCGGTTATAGGATGAAAAACACAAAGATATTACAAGTTGAAAAACACAATTCTCTAAAACCATGGGATGATTCTTACTTTTAGAGACCAAGACCACAAGACTTCCCTATTTTGCTCTAAGTGTTCTTTGACTAGTCTTATAACATATAAGGACTTAGCTAGTACAAGTACTCACACATCTCATTTTGTAAAGGTGTAAAACACAAAAACCTTTCCTTCCTCCCCCTCATTGGCCACAGGCAACCCCTCAATTCCAACACCAATAAAAGAAACCAAAATTATATGAGTACGTATAATGTGGTGATGTTTGCCATACAAAATATATTTATCAACATTTACAAACTACCTACCTTATATCTAAGGCATACCATGGAAAGTATAAGGCTTGGCTAAGCAATTATAAGGCTTAAAACTAAGTATAAGGTTTCTTTAAAAAACTAGGGTTTTCATTATCTATTATTTTCAAGCCAAGGGTTTAAATTACAAGGGTTTGATTTGTTTCCCATTCACCACTCATCATACTAAGGTTATCTAAGATCCTAAACATTTCATTTATCATTTTATGAGATAAAAGTGTTGTTATGGACTTATTAACTTGGACATTTGGACAAACTATGGACTAATGGACATAATAATATGTAAGACATATGGTATAATGGCTTGTGGAAGACTTGTGATTAATTATTAAGTTGAAAAGTAAATAAAAACAAAGTTTAAATAAATAAATACATATTTATTAATAAGGGACTGTTTTGGTTCGATTTCCAAACAGTGGGTTTGATATTTTTATAAAATAGTACGTCTCATGACGATTCCAAAAAGGTAAGAAACTCGAAAAACCGATTTATAACGAAGGAGATACGACGATTACAAGTTTACGATAATTAATACTTTTATAAAAAGTTACTGTTCATCAGGGACTTTATTTTTGGAAAAACATCATAAATAAATAGAACATTTAATTACGAGAACGTGCTCGAAAGAATTGCTAAAAACAGAGCTAAAACGAGTAAAATACGACGTTTACGGTAATTAAAGTTTATAAAAGTAATTTTATAAACTATGAACAGTAAAAATTACTATTCATCAGCAGACCCAAATTTATAAAATGTAATAATTTTGATACATCTTTCAATTACAAAGACATGCTCGAAGGAATCGCTAAAATCGGGATTAAAACGAATAAGTTATTACATTTACGAGTTTACGACAATTGAACTTATAAAAAAAATAAATTTATAAAACGTCATGAACAGAAGAAAGTACAGTTCATCAGAAGGTCAATGAAATATAAAAATGTCAATTTTGATAACTTCCGTCTAATACGAAATCGTGAGTGTACAAACATACAAAACGAGGCTTAAAAAAACGGGAAAGTTACGTCGAATTTTACTAAAAGTAATAATTATAAACATTTTTACCTTACTAAACGTAATTTCACAATACAATTAGATGGTGATGTACTATATAAGATTTATATATGTTATTGGTACAGGATAGTACTTATACGACCTAATATGGATAAGGTTGACATTCCGTCATTTCCGGGACGCATTTTCTGTATATACAGATTGTCCATTAACTCGAGGTGAGTTCAAAGCCCCATTTCTATCTACTTTGTTTTACAAACTCTACGGGTGAAATTACATGCATCATTTTACTACGGACACAAAGTGTTATAAACTGTATGCTATCCATATTATTGCCTGAATATTATGCCTAAAGTTACCACATGCCATCTAAGTCCCTACCATATCATGAACCGTCAATTGCTATTATAGTAAGCGCTAGTGTTGTGGATAAATCTATCAAATACCACCCGGGCAAGGCAAATGTGGTGGCAGATGCCTTGAGTAGAAAAGAAAGGCTCAAGCCAAGGTCGATAAAACAGCTATGAGTATTACTATTCATTCTGGTCTTAAGACTAAGATTTTAGAAGCACAGGGCGAAGCTTCCAAGGATCTCAAAGCCCCAGCTGAATGGCTAAGAGGATTGGAAACACACTTTGAGCAACGAAATGATGGTGGAATTTACTTCTTCGATCGTATCTGGATTCCATCAGTTGGTAGTGTAAGGAAATTGATCATGGATGAAGCTCATACTTCTAGATATTCAATACATCCGGGTGCTGATAAGATGTACTATGATCTGAGAGACTTGTATTGGTGGCCCGGTATGAAGAGAGACGTTGCTGAGTACGTTAGCAGGTGTCTTACGTGCTCTAAGATTAAATCCGAACATCAGAAACCCTCAGGATTACTTCAGCAACCAGAAATCCCTGAGTGGAAATAGGAGAAGATAACAATGGATTTAGTCACAAAGTTGCCTAGAAGCAAGCATGGGTATGATTGCGAATTTGGGTATCATTTGGATAGATTGACCAAGTCGGCTCACTTCTTACCTATTCGTGAGGATTACAAAATGGAGAAGCTGGCAAGAATTTATATCAACGAGATCGTAGCAAGACATGGTGTGCCGGTGTCAATCATTTCTGACCGTGATGGTCGATTCGCGTCACACTTATGGCAAGCTCTTCAGAAGGCGTTAGGTACAAAACTACACATGAGTACGGCTTACCACCTTGAGACTGACGATCAGAGTGAGCATACTATTCAGACACGACACTAGAGGATATGCTACAAGCATGTGTTATGGATTTTGGTGCCAGTTGGGATACTCATCTCCCGTTAGTTGAGTTTTCTTATAATAATAGTTACCACACGAGCGTTAAGTGTGCACCATTCGAGGCTCTGTACGGGCGGAAATGTAGATCCCCCGTGATATGGACTGAAGTTGGAGAAAGTCAGCTTATTGGACCAGAACTGATACAAGAAACGACAGAAAAGAGTTTCAGGATTAGGAAAGGTTTGAAACGGCAAGAGCCGCAGAAAGGCTATCTGATAGAGAGGCGTAAGCCTCATGAATTCCAAAGTTGGAGACCATGTTTATGTAAGGTATCTCTATTGGGATTGGAGTAAGTTTTTATAAACCCGTGACATTTCTATCTCTCCTTTCTATTATAAGTCTATTTGTACAATGAGGGCATTGTACAACTCAAGGGGGGAGATAAAAATAAGGTATTTTGTGAGATTATGTGCTATTTTGGCCCAAATTTTCAATATTTTAGCACATAATCATTGATGATGAAGACTGAGTTAATGTAATACATTACATTTCATACGCATTAACTCGAGTATTATGAAGACCCCTTGAATTTTTACCCTCGCTTTTACTTTATGGGATTTGAATGCGACCAGTGATAGGGAGACTGTGGACTTAGGAAACTATTTGTTTTGTGTTTTTATTTAACAACAATTAAATGTGCATCCCATGTCTTTATCCTACCCTATATTATTCTTCGTCCTAACCATTGGTAAAACACGAATGAGGATAAGATCGAATCACGCATATCTATTCCGTCGTTACGGCCATATATGTGTAATTCAACCACTTTGTAACATTCTATATTTTCAGGTCATTTATGACGCTATTTATTTCACTATTATTTTTTTTTCTCTTTCTCGTACGCGTTTACTTTTAATTCCTAATATATAGTTAAATCGCGTAAGCTAAAAACTATCATTTAACATAAGTGGACACCAAACGAAATAAAGTTTTCATCAAGAAAGCAATATATTATATTTACGAAAGTAATAATCAACTTTTTATATTTTATTTTTATTGGTTGCGTAAAACGTTTACGTTTCGTAATTTAAATACATTTAGGCATACCCGGAAGCACCAAAACTTTTCTACGCTTCAACAAATACCCACTTTTATACCCAATACATAAAAATTACAAATATATCTTATGTATACACATACATATCCGGTTATAGGATGGAAAACACAAAAATATTACAAGTTGAAAAACACAATTCCTTAAAACCATGGGATGATTCTTACTTTTAGAGACCAAGACCATAAGACTTCCCTATTTTGCTCTAAGTGTTCTTTGACTAGTCTTATAACATATAAGGACTTAGCTAGTACAAGTTTACACACACGTCTCATTTGTAAAGGTGTAAAACACAAAAACCTTTCCTTCTTCCCCCTCCTTGGCCACGACAACCCTCAATCCAACACCAAATCCATACAAAATTATATTTATCACATTTACAAACATACATACATCATATCTAAGGTATATCATGGAAGTTTGAAGGCTTGGTTAAGCATTTTCAAGGCTTAAACTAAGTTAAGGTTTCTTAAGAAAACTAGGGTTTTCATTCTATATTTTCAAGCCAAGGGTTTAAATCACAAGGGTGTGATTTGTTTCCCATTCACCACTCATCATACTAAGGTTATCTAAGATCCTAAACATTTCATTTATCATTTTTATGTATGTATATGTTCTATATAGAAAAATCACCATTAGGAAACTTTAATCATGAAAAATGAACTTACACTTATGATCATGGTTTAATGGACTTTTACACATGTTATATAGTTGTTAATATCATGTCATAATGGATATATAAGTATGGTATCATGTTGGTTTAAGTGGAAAATGTATAAGTATAAACTTGTAATTAAAGTTTACTTAAGAAAGTTTATGAGCTAAAAGTGTTGTTATGGACTTATTAACTTGGACATTGGGACAATATATGGACTAATGGACATTATATATGTATGGCATATGATATAAAAGGTTGTGTAAAACTAGTGGTATTTTATTAGGTTGAAAAGTATATAAAACAAGTTTATATAATTAGTTATATAAAAGATATAAAGGGGCTGTTTTGGTTCGTATTTTGTAATAGATAGATTAAGTTTTATAAAGATAGTACGTCTCATGACGATTCCAAAAAGGTAAGAAACTCAAAAAACCGATTTATAACGAAAAAGATACGGCAAATATACGTTTTACGTTAATACCGGATTTATAAAATAAACTTTATAAAAGCAAGTTATAAAATACTTCTAAAATATAAGGTTTAGTATTTTTAACAGATTGTACATATTTTTAGGATTCCAAAATGATAAGAATCATAATTTTCCAATCGATAACGAAGAAGTTATGAATTTCATGAGTTTACGATAATTAATACTATTATAAAACTTTTTTATAAAAGTTACTATTCATGACAGAAACATATATTTTGGAAACATCACTAAATTGATAGAACTTTTAATAACGAAGACGTGCTCGAAAGAAACACTAAAAACAGAGCTATAATGAATAAAATACGACATTTACGGGTTTTACGTTAATTAAAGTTATAAAAATAAGTTTATAACTGGTATGAACAGTAAAAATCACTGTTCATCAGAGGACTAAAAATATGAAAATGTCAAATTTTGATAACTCGTCTTAATACGAAAGTGTGGGCATAAGAAACGCAAGAAACGGACTTGAAACGTGAAAGTTATGTCATTTTACCAAATGTATATTTTTAAACGTTTTAACTTTATAAATATGATTTCACTAAAACAATTAGATGGTGATTAGCAATATAGAATGATATATGG
>BQNB010065502.1:20913-31197 GCA_026074375.1 Tanacetum coccineum
GAGGTCATGAAGATATCATCGTCATGGACGCCCACAGGTGTCCGGAGCTAGCTAAACGATACTCCAATAAGGTGCCGAAAACGAAAGACGAAATGATGGTTAGGCTGGATGACTTCATGAGATCCGAGGAAGCTTTCGCTAGCACAGAGTTACCCAAGGGTGAGAACAACAGAGTACCAGGGCCGACTAGTAAGAGGGAGGAGTGGTTCTACAGGGGGGATACAGACTGGACAGGCGGATGAACGATGGAAGAAATGCGTTCAACAACAGGGATGGTTTAGCTCTGTATCGTCCCCAGATCCCGTATCAGGCTCCTAGGGGTGACCATCAGGCAACCCAACATCCCAGGCTCACCCTCAACTCTCTTACCAAACAACCCAAGGAAATTTTAGCTTCAGAGCCACAGCAAAACCTACAGCCACCAAGGCCGATGCAACTCTCACCCAAGAAAGAGAACCAAGATAAATATTATGATTACCATGAGGAAAAAGGACACTATACCAACAACTGCTTCCAACTAAGGAGACAGTTGGAAATGTCCTTGGAATCGGGGAAGCTCAACCACCTAGTCAAGGATGTTAGGCAAAGGGGACGAGGAAACGCCAAGGGAAGGGATGCTGAAAAAGATAAGGTCATAAATATGATAAGGTCTTGGCCAGAGGACAGAAAGAGAAAGTCAATCGAAGGAGACGAAAGTTGGATGAAAACACCCATTGTGTTTCCACCCGTGTCGTTGGAAGATGCCTCGGACGAACCTTCATTATAGAGGCAGTCATGAAAGGGTATCCAGTGGGTAGAGTGTACGTGGACTAGGGGGCATCGGTAGAGGTGATGTTCGAGCATTACTTTGAAAATATAATCCCCGCCATGAAGTCACGATTAAGAAGCACGCAAATGGACTTGGTGGGTTTCGCAGGTGGTGTGGTGAAACCGTTGGGCAAAATTTAATTGGAAGTAGTCTTTGGGGACGGAGGGTTGTTCAGAAGGGTGATGATTAATTTCACGGTAGTTCGGGCCCCGTCTCCTTATAATGTTATTCTCGGAAGAACTGGGTTGAAGACCCTGCGAGCAGTCTTTTTAACAATACATTCCATGGTAAAATTCCCCACCCCAAAAGGGATTGCAACTCTGGTCACTCGGACTATGATCATCTCCGAGTGTCCGAGACTAGAAAAGGAACAAATGGTTGAAAGAGAGGCCCATCAGAGTATGTTGTCGAACGAAGAAACCCAAGGAAGTATGGATTTAACGAAGGAAACGCTAGTCAACCCGTCCTGTCCGGACCAATTGGTAACAATTAGGGGGAACCTTTTCGAAGGATGCAAAAAACAGCTCAGAGCATTACTAAAGAGGAACCTAGATGTTTTCGCATGGGAACCAGCTGATATGACGGGCATACCCAGGAGAATCATAGAGCGCATTCTCAATGTCAACCCGTTAGTAGAGCCTATCGCACAAAAAAGAAGGGTCCTGGCCTCCGACAGGAGCCAGGCGATGACTAAAGAGGTCGAAGAATGGGTGAAAGCAGGGATAGTTCTCCCGGTGAGGTACCCCACATGGATATCTAACCCAGTTTTAGTAAAAAAGGGCGACGGAAGCTGGAGGATGTGTATAGACTTCAAGAATCTTAACTCAGCATGTCCGAAGGATTATTACCCTCTTCCGGACATTAACGGAAAAATTAAGGCAGTGGTAGGTTTTCGTTACAAGTGTTTTTTAGATACGTACAAAGGATACCATCAGATGCAAATGGCCCAAGACGGCGAGGAGAAAACAGCGTGTTACACAAATCAAGGTACGTACTATTATACGAAGATGCCATTCGGGCTCAAAAGCGCGGGGGCTACCTACCAGAGGCTAGTGGACACGGCTTTCAAGTCGTAAATTGGAAGAAACTTAGAGGCATATGTGGACGACATGGTCATCAAAATCAACGATGAGAAGATTCTAATAACCTAAATTGCCGAAACGTTCGACAACCTCTGGAGGATCAACATGAGAGTAAACCCAAAAACGTGTTCGTTCGGGGTAGAGGAAGGAAAATTTTTGGGATATGTGGTCACCTCCGAAGGGATACAGGCAAACCCAAAAAGACTAAAGCAATCGTTGACATGCAATCCCCTCGGACCTTGAGGAAAATGCAAAGCCTGGGTGGAAAGCTAGCTGTTTTAAAAAGGTTCTTATCTCGGTCAGTCGATAGATCCTTACCATTTTTCGACACCCTAAAGAACATAACGAAAGTGAACAAGGACGAGTACGGTGGACAGAAGAGGCAGAGAAAGCATTCTAAGAGATTAAGAAGGTTATGATAGAACTACCGTTGTTGACCACTCCAATGAGGGAAGAAACCATGTATGTGTATCTGGCAGCGATTGGGGACGCCGTGAGTGTGGTACTGCTAACAGAAAGGAACGAGAAACAATTCCCGATAAACTACGTCAGTAGAACCCTAAACGAAGCCGAAAGGAATTATGCTCCGTTAGAAAAGTTGGCTCTGTCATTATTGCACATGTCGCGAAGGTATTTCAACGCTTACCCCATCAAGGTCATAACGGACCAACTGCTTAAACAGATAATAAAAAAACTCAAGCATCAGGGAAGCTTGCCAAATACTCGGTCGAGTTGGGAATGTACAACATAACCTATGAACCAAGAAATGCCATCAAAGGTCAAATCCTGGTTGATTTCCTATTAGAGTCCCCGGTAGGGACCTTTCCCGAAGCATTCTTTCGTGTCCCGACTAGAGTACAAAACCAGGACGACGTTGAAAAATGGACTCTTTTTACGGACGGTGCGTCAAACAGCAAGGGTTCCGGTGCCGACTTGGTCCTTATCAGCCCCAACGGCGCGGAGTTAACATACGTTTTCCGTTTGAAATTCACAAGCACAAATAATGAGGCAGAGTATGAGGCGTTGCTCGCAGGGCTCCGTATGACTGCAAATTGAATGTGCAAGTCATTGACGTGAAGGTAGATTCGAAGTTAGTCGCGAGTCAGATCAATAGAGATTATGCCGCGAGTAGTACCAGTATGATCAGGTACCTCGCCACGGCAAGAGAGTGCAGAGTCAGATTCAAGAGTTTCACAATCCAAAATATCCCTAGAAACCTAAATCAGAAGGCCGATATTCTAAGCAAGTTGGCAACTCGTGCATTTGATCACCTCACAAAAAAGGTTCTGGTAAAAGTGCTAGCAGAGCGATCGACGGACCAAAAGGAGGTCGGAGCAATCGTGGAAGAAGAAGAAGACAACTGGATGACGTCTATTGTCTGATGCCTGTCGGAAGGGGTATGGTCAGACGATAAGGATGAGAGAAGGGCCTTAAGAAGGAAGATCAACCAGTATGTTCTCGAGGGTGACGTTCCTTCAAAAAGTGGTATTTGGTACCAATGTTAAGGTGTGTGAGCCCTTTACAGGCTAATTATGTCATCAGGGAAATACACATGGTATCCTGCGAAATGCACATCAGGGCAAGGTCGGTGGTGGCAAAAGCTATAAGACAAGGGTACCATGCAAAAGGACGCAAGGAATGTGACCATGAAATGTGACTCATGCCAAGTTCACGCTTCGGTTCCGAGGCGCCCAAAAATGTTGAAGACATCGATCATGGCTCCGTGGCTGTTTTATCAATAGGGAATGGATATCTTAGGCCCGCTGCCCGAATCCGCCGGAAAGGTAAAGTTCGTTATTGTAGCCATCGACTACTTCATGAAGTGGATCGAGGCTAAGCCGTTGGCCAGAATTTCCGGAAGGGAAGTAAAGAAGTTTGTATGGGACAACATTGTATGCCGATTTAGGCTCCCCCGGGTCATAGTAACGGACAACAGAACTAAGTTCGTCAATGACCTATTTAAAGGCTGATGCGAGAGGTTAAACATCAAACAAATGAACACGATGGTAGCATACCCGCAGGCAAATGGTTTGGTTGAAAGGGCTAACAAAAGTTTAATGGAGGGAATCAAGGCAAGGCTAGGAAGCGAGAGGGCGGGTTAGGTCAACGAGCTACCCAACGTACTTTGGGCCCACCGTACCTCCTTGAAACAAAGCAACGGTGAAACACCCTTCAGCCTTACCTACGGGAGTGAAGCAGTAATACCGGTGGAAATAGGGATGCCAACCCATAGAACTATTATGGCCAGGGAGGAGGAAAATCAGGATGAGCTGCGTCTGAATATGGATCTCCTCCAAGAGAGGAGAGAGGCGACATCAATAAGGGAGGCAAAGTACAAAACCAAGATAGAGCGGTATTACAACCAAAAGGTAAGGTTGACCTTATTTAAACCAGATGAGTATGTCTTTCGGAGGAATGAAGCTAGCAGGGTAGAAGACCAAGGCAAGTTGGGACCGAAGTGGGAAGGGCCATACCGAGTGACGAAAGCTTACGAGAATGGTTCCTATAAGTTGTAGACAATGGGAGGAAATTAGGTGCCCCGGACAAGGCATGATATCAACCTCAGAAAGTGCTACTTATAGAATGCATTGTGTTTAGAATTCCAAGGAATGTTTAAATGTAATTGTATTGTTTAAATATTAATGAAATTCCCTCCCAAGTTAAGGAGAGGAACAATTTTCCAAAAAAATTGCAAAATTTGACATAACGAACTAATGGTTTCGATAGGGACTAGCTACCCGTAATCGATACACGTAACTAATGTCTAGCCTATTTTATCCTGAAAGTGTTCCCCGCTCTAGATGAGGCCAAGTGCCAAAGGCCAATAGACGAAAATATTCCCCGAAATGCATGACGTTAGGGATGAGTCCAAGTGCCAAAGGCCAAGAGACGAAAATATTCCTCGAAACACAAGATGTTAGGGATGAGTCAAAGTGCCAAAGGCCAAGAGACGAAAATATTCCCCGAAAACGCAAGACGTTAGGGATGAGTCCAAGTGCCAAAGTCCAAGAGACGAAAATATTCCCCGAAACGCAAGACGTTAGGGATGAGTCCAAGTTCCAAAGGCCAAGAGACAAAAATATTCCCTGAAACGCAAGACGTTAGGGATGAGTCCAAGTGCCAAAGGCCAAGAGACGAAAATATTCCCCGAAACGCAAGACGTTAGGGATGAGTCCGAGTGCCAAAGGCTATAAGACGAGAATATTCCCTGAAACGCAAGGCGTTAGGGACAAGTTAAAGTGCCAAATGGCACGGCATGATAATATGCAAGTATGTTCCGGTAAAATGTTGTGAACAGTACAAGCCAAGAAGGAAGCAACAAATCACAAAATAAGCAGTTAAACAAATCCATTACTTCCGGCCAATGCGCGAGTTACAAAAGAGCACAAGTATGCTGCGCCTCCGTACAAGCCACGGATTTCACAAAATAACTTAACATATTCATTACATAACCACAAAAGCCGAGAACAAAACCCCCTTATAGGCTTCTAAGTGTTCGCAGCACTACTGCCTTCGGTGGGACCTTCACCTTCCGGCCATATGTTTTAAAGATCCCCCAAAAGAAGCCGGAAGGATTCAGCAAGCTTCTCCACGTACGGATACCTCTTGATAAAAAGAGCATCAAATGCTGGCATAAAGGTAGACTTACACTCCGGATCATAGTCAGCAGCAGTAGCTAGGATGGCTTCGGCATCCTGGTCATAACGCTCAGCTTTCACGCCCTCCGACCATCCAGCGGCAATGGCTTGGTTAAAAACATCAGATAAACTCTTTTTATACTCGTCGCTAGAAATAAGTCGTTCGACGAAAGTAGGAAGCAATTGTCGGATGTAGTTATGCCTAACAACCTCTGCCTAACTTAAATCCATAGTTAAACGCTCTAAGTCACCCTTCGAAGCCCTAACGGTGCTCTTTGCTTCGGACAAAGAGGACGCCTTAGAAGCAAGGGTTTCTTCCAGTCACCTGATTTGTTCCTCTTGCTCTCGGTTCTTGTCTAAAAGCTTATATTTTTCCTTCTCCGTCGCAGCAAGCTTTTCAGTAAGAGCCACTTCTTTACCAACACAGCCCAGATGCTCTTGTTGCAATGTCTTGTGATCATCAGACAGTGTGTTCCGGCTTCGAATGGCATCCACTTGTTGGTTCTGGGTGTCGGTCAACCTATCGGAAACATCTTTGCAATAACGGTGAGACTGATACAACTCCCCATAATCATCATTCAGCACTTCATACTGCTGCAAAAGATCAATTTGGGCCAAGGCCCCTCTCCCAAGCTCAAACCACGCGCGCTGAAGGGCCTTATGATCGCTTAAACGGTTCTGTTTATCTCGAACAACATGGGTAGCAAGGTTAAGCATCATGTCCTGACATGACTCAACATCATTCAGTATAGAGTGGGTAGTCAGGTTCCAATCTAGGATGAAAGGAGCAGGTGGGGACACATTAACCCAGAGGGAGCTACCTGCAATGGAAGAAAACGAGAGGTCAGACATACCTCTTCCCTTGCCATATATAAAGCACGTACGACATGGAAATAATTACTTAACAAGGAAAGAAACGAACCAACGCCATCACCACCAGGGTTCCGTTGAGGAAAGACATGACGACCCGAACCGCCAGAGGAAGAACTCACCACGTCACCTAAAACAAAACAAAGTAAAGTATACAAAAATGAGAAAGAAAAAGAGTAAAGGAATGTAGCAAGGCACTTACCTGTCGAACCGGAAGTACGCCTGCGAGCTTGTCCGTCTCTTTCGTCATGACACAACCTGTCACCACCGGAGTGAGCATGTGTATCCTCATCAGAATGAGCAGAGTGATGTGAATGAAGGGAGTGTTCGGAGTGGGGATATGATGCAGAATGAGGCGAGTTAACCTCATTCTCGTTTTGTTAAGACTGTTGCATGTGTCATCCTCCGTACGGGTAATGGACTCCAGGGCAAGATTGCTTCCACCAAATATGGGGTTAGTATCACCTGGAATGATGGTATTAAGAGGCCAAGCAGAGTGGTGGGTACCGAAACCACTACGGTTAGAGTTATCAGCTTTGGACTCTGATAGGGAAAAGGACATAGGAGCAGTCTTTTTCTTCTTAGTTCGGTGAGAGGTCCTTTCGGCAGCGGACCTTTTACCAGTTGTTTTGTCCTTGGCCACCTGAGCCTTCCTTTTCGCCGCAAGAACCTTTGCGTCCTCGTGCTCTACCACCTTCTGATGACCAGACTTCTCCGGGATCAGAGCTCCTACCGAAAGAAGCGGGGTGGTATGTTGGACAATATCCTCATTGTTCGTAAGAGAATTTCCCTTGCCAACGCGGATACCTCAGGACACAGAAAACTTTAGAAATTGAGACATGCTGGTAGCAACTGCAAAAGAAAGAACAAGACAAGTAAGAAGGCAAAACAACAGTTACCATTCCCTTAACCATCTTTAAAACCCGATGGTGCCCCACATGCTTCCATAGTCTCGTAAGACCAATCTCATATAACATGGCCGGAAGAACCGGTTGAAGTTCGATTATGTTCTCACACAATCGATAAATGTCCTCAGCCCGAACGCCTGTAGGAGGAGGATCCGCGATGCTAGAATTCTGATGCCTCCACAACATAGCGTCCGGAATGGTGCGACAATCAATAAGGAAGAAGTGATCCTTTCAATGCTTCAAACTTGTACAAAACTCGTGGAAATTTTTATCATGACCTCCTTTCCCCGAACGATGTTTGAAGGAGAACTAATGGCACTGCTTGTTAAGTTTGTAGAAAGAACGGAACAGATTAACGGTAGGATTTATGTTTAAACTACGGCAGTATATCTCGAACATTGTTAACCGGTTCAATCCTAGCGGAACTAATTGGGAGATATGTACGCGGAAGTGCTTAATAACGTTGAGGAGAATGGTAGAAAAAGGAACCCTAACACCCGACAATTCTAGATACTGCTCGTATATACCTATTTTATCCCCTGGAAGATTGTTCATATTCAGAGTGGAAGGGGGCGCAAGGACGAAGGTCCAGAGGAATAGCATATTCCTTAACAAGACTGTTAACTTCATCGGCAGTCAGGACGAAAGTATAGATGTGCATGTCGAATTTGGGAACGACAGGGTCGCCGGCAGACTGAGATCCGGAAGACATGTGGTGCAAGGGAACATGAAGATCAAAAGAATAAACTTTAGAAGGTCAAAACGCACCTGAAGGAAGAAGAATCCGGAGGAAGGGCCTAGAGAGAATTTCAGTAAGAAAGTAAAATTGTAAAAATGGGCGAGTGAAGCATTTATAGGGGGCTAAGGGGCAGGGGAAGCGTCGCGATTCAACAATAGCTAACGTGACGTAGCTCAATCTCGGCCATTGCGCGTTCGCGTGATGATGACAAATGATGACACGTGTGCCTGACATGGAACATTACAATGGTCGAGATTGAGCCACGTGACGTGACGTGGCTCAATTCACTCATGACTAAGACAATTCTTTGTTTCATGGATAGCCAGATGATACTTTAAGCACAAATAGGTTGGTTGAGAACAATGTCATATTTTGTAATGTTCCACGGTCAAGCATCATTTGTGTTTCTTTGCTGAAATTCTAAATGTATTGATGAAACTTTCAATGCAAATGACATATGTAGTTTTTATTGTTATGTTAGTGACGCTTATAAAATAAAAACGTGGCTCAATCTAAAGATAAGATGATTAACAGTAACAAACGTTTTTATTTTATAAGCGTCACTAACATAAATTAAAAACTACATATGTCATTTGCATTGAAAGCTTCATCAATACATTTAGAATTTCAAGAAAGAAAGACAAATGATGCTTGACCGTGGAACATTACAAAAAATGACGTTGTTCTCAACCAACCTATCCGTGCTTAAAGTATCATCTGGCTATCCATGAAACGAAGAATTGTCTTAGTCATGAGCGAATTAAGATTTGTTTACTCTTAATAATTCATGAACTCATGTTTTCTTGATTGCTTCATCCGCACCCGAGCTCCACTTAAACCTCCATTCGGTTACACGGTAAACATTTGGACTCCTTCGGCCATGTGGAAGTGTCCTATTAATGCACCACATAAAACTTTGATATTGATTTCTTCCATCTCCTCACTCAAAATCAGCATACCCGTTCGTCATTTCTTTGATAGCCTAAACATGAAAAATGAAAATCTATTATACCGCCCCACATGAAAAATGAAAAATGAAAATCATTTCTTTGATATTGATTTCTTCCATCTCCGGTTTGGTCTTACAAAAAACCCGGCGATTATGCTTTGTTAGACCAGACAGGACCGAAGACCGAACCGACCCAGACCAGACCGGACCATTTCTCTCTAGTCATCGGTCCGGCGTTTTGGACAAATTCTGTTTTGGACTGGTCCGGTTCGAGTTTTGGACCCTGATCACCCTTAGCATAAAGTATATGAAAAACTATACCGCCCCACACGAACGTCTGATAATATAAAGTATTGCCATTAAAGACAAAATTCGTACCCACGATGTCGATCTCTCGTTTGGCGAAAGCCTTGATAGACCCTTAAATCTAAAACCGCAACAAAATACACCGTTTCCAAGAATTCTAATGCCAATATATAAAAGCAAAATTTAAATTTCATTGGATGACATGGATTGCCAACAGTATCCACTACCATCCTTTCTTAAAACACATCGCTTTTGGCTGCCAAATAGTTCTAGAAAAGGAGCAAGACAAACACGACTAAAAATGTTAGCCCCGTTTATCGGCATGTGTATTCCACCGCCAATAAATTTGACGTTGGAAAACCTTATTCAAGTGTCTACAACCATTTTTCTAGCAAATGCTATACACAATGTTGAAGCTAAAACTTCATAGGGTGTTATTAATTCCATCTCAGGGTCGTTGCTAGCGTCGGATAGCAAATGCTATACCATTTTAAATCACCGATATTTAAGGGTAACTGTTACTTATAAGTATGTTTTAAATCCCAAGCCCGAAACCCATACAAAACATACCCATATCTATACCTTTTAGTTCGTCCACGTATATCAAGAACCTTGAATGCTTTTTAACAATCAACTGCATAACTAATGGTCGACCAAAACTTTTGTACACTTTCTTAGCCGTTTACTCGAACCATATGTATGAATCCCGAATTAACAAAAAATATATAAAGTTTAGTTAAATAAGTAATTACTGCGAACAAAAACTGAATCAAACATCTTCGGTTTATTGGAATTGTTGTTGAACACTTGATTATTCATTTTCACACACAAAACGATTTAGCTGAATCGTTAATCAGATATCTCCAGCTAATACACATCTTGACTTTCACGTAGCCTGGCCTGCGAGCCAAACACACATTATGTTTCCATCATCCATTGCAACAATCTTATCGGGTAGTACACATGCAATATGTGACGTGTTTC
>BQNB010065503.1:0-32863 GCA_026074375.1 Tanacetum coccineum
ATTAGTCTAGGGTTACCCGTTTCTATTAAAGTGTAATTTTCTAGAAGTTAGCCCGCCTACCCTCTACTTTCTTTTCTTACATTTCCTACCCTGTCTTTCTTATAATAATAAAATAGTTTTATATTTTAGATTTTAGTTTTAAGAAATTAGGTTAAAAGTTTTAATAAATCAAATTAGTATACAATTAGGTTATAAAGCATGAAGGAACAAGCCTACAACAAAGAACAAAGAGAAAGACCAAGACCACATAAGCTTAACGACAAACGCAATCTCATTTATCTCATGAAGGAGTGTCATCAATGAACTCACTTCGGGGGAGATTGTTAGCCTCAAAATATTGAGTCAAACAGGAAGTTCGTTCATTACGTGTACGAGTCTCGGTCATTTAATTAGTTAATGTTGTAATAGTATAATATCGGGAATCGGGCTCGATAGTTAATCTAATATTGTATATGTTTCGGGTTTAATCCCAAGCAAAACCCGAGCCCGGATCCTAGTTAAATATCCCGCGCGTCATTTAACGCGACGGGGTATATAAACTCTTTTCTATTTAGAAAAGAGTAAGTTGTTCATTTTCTAAATAATATTATTTTCCATATTCTCTCATCTCTCTCTCTCTTCTTTCTCTCTCTAGAACAACTCACCTCTCTTTCTCATTTCTAGTTCTTGATCCGTGATTGATTCGTGTTATGAAGTGTTAACGGGATCCTACACTACTATAGTGTTCTACTAAGCCCCCTTCATGGTCAAACAATGCATACTACTTTACCCTTTGGCATTAAACCAAGCTTACATCTATCAAATATTTTTCCCTTATGTCATTTTTCATGAATATGATGCTCATATTTGGGTTCTGAATGATATCCCTATCATAGTGGTGTGCTATTCATCTATAAGTAACCAGTGCCCTCATTGTATAATTTCTGCAACACTTGGGGTCAGGGTATAAAGTTTTAATTTTAAATGATGTCTCAATACTCATCCATGAGACCCACAACCTAAAGGGACAGTTAGCTTGTTTATAAATCCTTTTTTTCTCATATTCCTTCTTTTTATCCCATCTTTCCTTAACAACCATGCTACTTTTCTCATTCACTTCTTTCCTACAAGTACCCTTCTTACTACCATGTTTGCTACTCTCACATTCTTTATTATCAACTGGTTTGGGTTTCTTACCTTTCAAACCATCACACTTGCCTTGACTGACTTCTCTACCACATTATGCTAAAAGCTTATTTTGGTCATTCTGCATGTACCACAATTAATAGCCATGCTGTACGCCATAATTGGTGAGCATATGCTTTAACTGTTGTGGGCTTTCAAACTTCATTCCTAGCAAGGTGTGTTGGGATTAAAAGAAGGATATTCCACATTCTTTTTGGCTTTAAACTTAGATTCCACCGGCCTACTCATTATTAGGATCCTTAACCACTAATAAAAACTACCTCGTAAGTTAGGGTTTGGATTCACAGTCTGGCCAATAAATTTACCTTTTTTGATGTTTGTCTCTAGGATATACACAAATTTTAAATTTATAAAGCTCAAATTATCAGTCCCAATTAACAATACATACGGGCAAGTATGACCCGTCCGTTTGTAGTAGTGGTTTGTGGTAAATAGAGATCATCCCAAGAGAAATGTTTAACTATTGTAAATAACTCGGATAAAGCAAATAGGTTTGTCACACACCTAATTACCATATAAATATTTGTTGTGAGAATACGAAATATTAATAAGTACTAGCGTAGGAGCTTAGAAAAAGCAAAATGAATAGGACTCCAAAGAACTTTAAACCTAAATTTCAATTATACTTAATTAAAGGAAAAGGGAATAGGTCTCTGACCAACACTCCTATTGCTTTAATATTGAGGATGATCCTAAGACATTTAATGAAGAAATGAAGTCTTAAGATGTTACTTTCTAAAAAAAGCAATTAATGATGAGATGGATTCCATTATGGGCAATAACACTCGGGTGTTGGCTGATCTACCTTCAGGTTGCAAACCTCTTGGTTGCAAATGGATCTTCAAAAGAAAACTAAAGGTAGATGGAACTATT
Organism: Tanacetum coccineum; assembly: GCA_026074375.1. Taxonomy (NCBI): domain Eukaryota; kingdom Viridiplantae; phylum Streptophyta; class Magnoliopsida; order Asterales; family Asteraceae; genus Tanacetum; species Tanacetum coccineum. The sequence continues at coordinate 2,059 of BQNB010065503.1, forward strand.
GAAAAGTTCAAGGCAAGACTGGTCATTCAGGGCTTTAGACAGAAGTCAAGGATAGACTACTTTGATACTTATGCTTTAGTGGCACATATCAGTACTATAAGACTGTTGATTGCTTTGGCATAAATTCACAGTCTAATTATTCATCAGATGGATGTGAAGACAGCATTCTTGAATGGTGAACTATAAGAGGGGGTTTATAAGAACCAGCCTCAAGGCTTCATCATGCCTGACAATGAAAAGAAGGTGTGTAAACTGATTAAGTCCTTATATGGACTGAAGCAGGCACCTTAGCAATGACATCAAAAGTTTGATGAAGTAATTTTGTATAGTGGTTATTTACTTAACCAAGCTGACAGATGTATATATAGCGAATTTGATGAAACTGGTAAAGGAGTCATCATTTGCCTATATGTTGATGACATGCTGATCTTTGACACTGACCAAGTTCAGGTTGACCTGACAAAGGAATTCTTATCATCAAGGTTCTCTATGAAGGACATGGGGGAGGCTGATGTTATCCTGGGTATAAGGATTAAACATGAAAGTAATGGGACAACAATTTCTTATTCTCATTATATTGAGAAGGTGCTGAAAAAATTCAATTACTTTGATTGCACTCCAATAAGTACTCCTGTGGATACAAGTGAGAAGCTGATGCCCAAGAATGGTCAGGCTGTATCTCAAATTGAGTATTCTAGGGTGATTGACTGCCTGATGTATGTCATGACTTTTACAAGGCCTGATATTGCTTTTGCAGTGGATAAACTGAGCAGGTATACTAGTAATCCTGGTACTTAGCACTGGTAAGCAATTCAGAGGGTACTGAAGTACTTGAAGAAAATCATGGATTATAGTTTGATATATACTGGTTATCCTTTGGTTTTAAAAGGATACACTGATGCAAGCTGGATCAACAATACTGAAGACACAATGCATGTGTCTTGTTAAGATTAATGATTCAGTTTCACTCACTGAATGGTTATCCTTCGATTATCTCTTTTATGGGCTTATAATCATTATTCCAAGAAATTCTTCTCATGGGAAATTTGGATCCGGAATCTTGATGAATTGGCTTCATTAACGCTTTCTTAGAATTTGGTTCTTGTTGTTTTCTTGTTTTTGTTTTGGTGTTTCTTTGTTCGGGGCTCTATCTTACGCTGCGTTCTCGAGTTTGTTTTTGAGGAGAAAAGAAAGAAAATGCTAAGAAATATACATAATCTTGTGTTCTCAAGTTTCTATAAAAAGGAAAAGAAAGGGTTTACATAAGAAAGATGAGGGAAATTTTGGACCAAAGTTATCCTCCCATTTTTGAGAGGATTGCCTAGGAAAGGAAATGATAATCTTATATTTTTGTTAGAAAGACTATATTACCCCCCACAAACTACAAAGGCTAATATACAAGAGGGGCATTGTTGTAAATTGTCATATTTACATTACTTTCCTTCCAACTTAAGAACATGGATCATACACACTTTCCTTGCATTTCCTTTCCGTTTTGTCCGACTCGAGAACGCAAACAAGATTGTATGATATCCTTTCTTTTCTTTCTCTGCCCCTCCCATTCTTTTCTTTTTCTACCGTCCTAAACTCGAGAACGCAGCGTTAGAGCCCATTGGTTATTATTTGACTTTGCTTAAATGGCTTGATTAAATCTCCTTCTTTAAAAAAAAGATAGTTTTTTGAAAAAAAAGATAAATTTCTTTTAAAATTAAAAACAACACCACTTTTCGAACATATTTGCTTTCATGTTTCCAATATAAATATTTGTTTTAACCTTATGTCGATTTTTTAAACGCTCAATAGATCTCGATGTTTACAAGACAAGGTATTAAAACGGTGAAATCTAGATCATCACCCGCTCCTGGTTAGTTACAGTTACATGATATGTTATTTCTTCTGGTAAAAAATATATGCTGGTATATATAGAAAAAAGATAGCAAGATGTTAGAATTACATAAATCCTAACTCAACACTAGCGATCAAACTAACTTTAAACTTATGATTTTCCGATTCTAATACTTTTAACTGTTGTGTGCTGTAGAACTCTACTAGTTTTGTTATGTCTACATGCATGAAATGGTTTTATGTCAACACTTTTTACACCCCAAAACATATAGTAATTTTTTTAAGAATTTGAACGCAAGAGGCCATCAAAACTCAAAAGCTAGTGCTATGGAGGCCGGCCTATATATAACACATATTAGAGTCCTTATCAAGTTGACTAAATAAGGACTTGATGCATATAAAAAACATTATCGTAGTGTTTCGTATAATTTAATGAAAGTTGGAATGGAAACGGTTATTACGATTGAATGGAAAAATCTTGTTTGTTTACAATTATACAATTTAATGCTTCATTATAATGAATGACTCATTACATCAAAAACTACCATTTTCATTCCATAGGGCCCCTCCTTTTTTTCATTACATCCGTAATGTAATCAAAATTACATAAAAGTCCACCATTAACTAACCACATTAAATACACTTCTTATTAACTATGGACATTTTAGTCTTTTTTTCTTATCGATTGCATTACGTCTTATCATACCAACCAAACATTATTAATAAAGGTAAGAGGGGAGGGAACGGTGGCGTTTTTCGCCTGCGCCAAAGAACGGCGCCAGAAAATCAAATGGCGCACGATTCCGGACCTGACGCCATTCTCCCTCGCGCCATCACTAACAGCCCACGCCATTGATTTTTAGTTTTTTTTTTTTTTTTTTGCTGTTTCTTTGTGTTTGTGTTTGTGTGTTTGTGATTTGTATTTTGATGAAAAAGTTTTTTTTTTGTTTGCAGAATCGAAAAACCAGGAGGAGCAGGAAGAAGCACGAGGAAGAAGGGTTATAAAACAAATTTATTTATTTTTTAATTATTTTTTATTTTATACCCTATTGTTATAAAACTTTAAACATGGTATGGGTAGAATTTAAAGTTATAAAACTTTAAAAAAATGATCTCAGTCCGACCCGATTCTCTCGTTTTTATGTAATGTTTAAATTTTATGTTATGTTTTAATTGAATAAAATTTAATTTAAGTTTATTTAAATTTTTTATTTAAAAAAAATTAAAAAAAAATAATAAAAAAATGTTATGGCACCAGAATTCTGGTGCCAAACCACTCCCACTGAATTCTGGTGCCATGACATTTCTGGTGCCAAACTTCATTTTGCTGACGTGGCACCACTTTTGGAGTTTGGCACCAAGAGTTTGGCATCACGACTCCCTGTGCTCTAATAAATTATTACATTACATCATTTATTCTATTACGTCGCTTATTCCATTCATTTAATATTTTATTACATCTTACCAAACTAACTCTAAATACATATCTATTCTACTATCAAGATATACATAACTAGTACACCCCCTGAGTGTAAACGGGAGGAGGAGGCACATTTAGATTGTCACGAAAATCATACGTGGAAGGCCCTTGGTATATATAAGCGCAATTTGATAATGGGAGGAAATATGAAGAACCTGAATGTTACCACATGCAATCTGTTCATGAACAAAGTGATGTGCTAGTTTGTTGGTCTTGAACGGGATTGCCAGAGACAAAATTGGCACAAACATTATCACAATACACAAGCGTGACTTTATTCAGCAGTACATAAAGCTCAAGAAGAAAATTCCAAATCGAAAATGATTCGGAAACAACATTTGCCCAACCAGGATATTCCGATTGGGCACTAGATGTAGAGAGCGTAGCTTGACAATTGGAAGACCCTAGAGATTAATTTGTCATCTAAATATACACATTAATAGCCGGAGGTGGAACGAAGTGTATCCCAAAAACCACCCCAAACGGCATTCGTGTAAGAAACAAAACTAGAAACAGATGACTTAGAAAATTGTAAGCTATAAGCAATCGTACCATGTAAGTAGCGCTTAATATGCTTAAGAGCGAACATTTGGCATTCACACGGGTAATGCATGCGCAAACAAATTTGTTGAACGGTGTAAGAGATATATGATCGATTACAACAAGATAATTAGCGTCCAATTAAGGATCACCGCTAAAGGTACTAAACCTAAAATTAGTGTCAACAGGTATATAAACTTTGCAATTGGCCATGCTGGCTCGTTCAGTTATTTCTTTTGCACACTTGGAGTGATGGAGGAAAAGGATATGAGGTATGAGAGACACAAATGCCTAAAAAATAACTATATGTGGGCAAAGATCCTTCGTTGAAAATCCATCCGCTTTAATGATAAGAGATCGACGTTGGTAAGAATAATATCTACATAGAGAGCAAATAATCTATCTCACGTACATCTCTGTGTCCCATTATGAATATTTGGTACAATATAAATACATATGAGGAACATTTTAGACTCGGGCTTAAGCCCAATACACATACAATAATAATACAGGCTAACACTCCCTCGCAGTTGGAGCGGGAGGACACCGGCCGCTCAAACTAGAGCGAAACTCATCAAACAATGCTGAAAGCAAGCCTTTGGTGAAAATATCCACAAACTGATAACGAGAAGGAACATGAAGAACGCGAACCTGACCAGCAGCAACCAAGTCACAAACAAAATGGATATTTATCTCAATATGCTTCGTCCGTTGATGCTGAGCCGGATTAAAGGACAAATAAACAGCGATCACATTATCACAATAAACAAGCGTAGCGAAAGACAAAGGTGTATGAAACTCTCATAAAAGATTCCTCAACCAACAAGTTTCAACAACAGCATTGGTAACACCACGATACTCTGCCTCTGCACTAGAGCGAGAAAGCGTCGGTTGACGCTTAAAGGACCAAGAGAGTAAGTTGTTGTCAAGAAATACACAATAACCAGAAGTCGATCTCCGAATAGTAGGGCAACCAGCCCAATCCGCATCCGAATAAGCAACCAAATCTATAGTAGAGGATGCAAACAACTGTAACACATAATCCAAAGTACCACGAACATATTACGAAATCCTCTTAAGTGGCAAGAAATAAGACTCCCGAGGATCATGCATATAAAGACAAACCTGTTGCACTGCATAAGAAATATCAGGACGAGTAAAAGTAAGATATTGTAGAGAACCCTCAAGACTCTTATATAACGTCGAATCAGAAACTGGATCACCATCATATCCTAATTTTGACTCAGTATCAACAGGAGTCTAATTGGGATTACAATTAACCATATGAGCTCTCTCAAAAATCTCTACAGCATACTTGCGCTGAGATAAAAAGATCCCTGAAGAATCACGCTTAACAGATATACCCAGAAAATAATTAAGTAAACTGAGATCTGTCATAGAAAACTCCTGATGCAATGAACGAATAATCTGCTGTAACAAAGTCTCGGAAGACGCAGTGAGTACAATATCATCAACATACAGTAACAAAAAGCAGAATCTGTCCCCTGTCTTTAAATAAATAAGGACGAGTCACAACGACTATGATGAAACACAACACGAGTAATATAAGATGCAATTCGCTGAAACCAAGCTCTTGGGGCCTGCTTAAGCCCATAAAGAGACCGCTGTAACAAGCACACATAATCAGGATGCACAAAATCCCGAAATCCTAGAGGCTGATACATATAAACTGTCTCAGATAAATCACCATGTAAGAAGGCATTCTTAACATCAAACTGATGAATCGGCCAATATCTAGAAGTAGCCAAACTGAGAACAGTCCTAATAGTACCTGGTTTAACAACCGGACTAAAAGTCTCATCAACATCCACACCCTCTAACTGTGTACTACCGTTCGCCACAAGACGAGCCTTGTAGCGACTAAGAGTGCCATTAGCATGATACTTATGGCGAAATAACCACATACAACGAAAAATGTTGGTGTCTGTAGGTCGAGGTACTGAATTCTAAGTGTTATTTTTAATATGCGCATTATATTCATCATGCATAGCATTTTGCGAGTTGGAATCATGAAACGCATCACGATAGGATTTTGGTAAAGGTGAGACCGAAGACACATGCAAACTTAGACGTTGAGTGGGTCGATTTTACCCTACACAAAAACAGGTGACCATGGGGTGAACCGAGACATGGTTCAGATTTTGAGGAGGATCTGGAATAATAGTGGGCGGGTCCATATTTAAAGTTGAAACCATGGCTGGGTTAGTAATGGTTGGGCGGATATGAGGTGTGTTGGGTTAGGCCGTAGATTGTTGTTGTTAGACGGGGGTGGTATGATGAGCATTGCTAGTTGGATATGTAGGTGTATGGGTGGGAATTGGAGTAGTGGGTTCATTTGTATTGTTGGGTTCAGGTGTATTAGTGGGATTGGTGTGAATGATGAGAGTAATAAAATCCAGAATGTCGTCTAAAAAGGTGTAGGTGGGTGGCAAAGTGGGTTGAGTAGAGCCATAGGAAAAAACGATTTCATCAAACGTAACATGACGAGAAATAATGATTTTATTTGTTTTTAAGTCAAGGTAACGATACACACGATGATTGGAAGCATGGCCCAAAAATATTGAGGGCGTGACGCGTGGTTCAAGTTTGTGTGTAGCATAAAGGTAGGGATAAAAGAAGCACCCAAATGTACGTAAAAGACTATAATCCGGATTTTTGCCAAACAAGCGGGTGTAAGGGATTTCGTTGGCAATAGCAGTGGAAGGCAAAATATTTAGTAAGAGAGTGGTCATATTAAGAGCCTCAACCCAAAATGTTGGTGGAAGGTTTGCTTGGAAAAGTAAAGTCCGAATGAGATTATTGATGGTACGAACCATACGTTTGGACTTACCATTTTGTTGGGATGTTTGTGGGCATGAAAAGTAAATCTATATGCCATTGTCGGCACAAAGTCTATGTAGGCTGTGGTTATCGAATTCACCACCATAATCACACTGAAATGAACGAATTTCACACTTGAAATGAGTATAAACATAGTTACGAAACAATACAAATTTGGATAAAACATCGAATTTATTAATCAAAGGATAAACCTAAAAAATTAAGAATAATGATTCAAAAAGAAGACACAGTATTTAAACCCTGAAAGACTCGGGATGGGTAAAGTCCACACATCTGAGTGAATAATTTCAAAGCAAGAAGTAATCTCAGTATTATAACTCACAAATGGAAGCCTCGCTTGTTTGCCAAGCTGGCAAGCATGATAAAGAGCGAGAGGCTTCTCCTTATTACACAAAATAAAATTATTAGAGACAAGACGACGCAACACGTCACTTCTTGGATGTCTAAGACGCTGGTGCCATGTATGCTGACTGACAAGAAAGACCTGAGGAATTAGGGATGGAGCCGTGACCGGGTAAAGATCCCTCGTGCTGTCACATCGGAGAAGCACCCGACGCGTCATGAAATCTTTAACGGAAAAACCAAACGCATTGAATTCAATAGTGCAATTATTGTCACAAACAAATTGACTAACAAATATTAAAGTTTTGACAATATGAGGGGTGATAAGAACGTTGTTTAGATGAAGATATTTAAGGAGTTGGCAAAATACTATGGATCGTATTAGTGACGGGTATAGAATGACCGTCACCAACCGAGATAGACGGATACATACACGTATTAAAATTTTCACTAAGACTATTACTGAATTATTGAGATGAGAGCTCACACCTGTATCCATATTCCAAGCGCTAGAAGCGGGATCATGAAGCGTCCTGACAGTAAAAGATTGAGGTAAAGTGGTTGCTTGACCCGAAGTAACCGTGGACCCTATTAAACCGGACTGAACCTGTTAGGTTGGGCCCATAACTTGACAACCAATCTGTTGGGCCGGTGTAGTGTGTTGGGCCGGCATGGACTGTTAGGCCGGCGGGTATAAAAACCTAGTGGAATACCAACTGGCTGGGCCAGCATAAAATACCCTGGTGGAGGCAAACTGTTAGGCCCAGCAAAAACAGGTAAGGGATACCAAGGTTGTTGGGCCGGCTGTGTGTAACTTGGTGGATAACTTGGGCTGGTTGTTAGGCCAGCGTAGGTGTTGGGACTGGATTGATATGCAACAGGCAATGGAGAATGACTAGCGATAGTGTTATTATTATTAACCCTCATATTCCTCAATTGTTGAAGCAGTTTAGCTAGAAGATCATTGGTGGTATGTTTCGATCCAGTCATAGTGAGATTAAAAGGTGAGGTTTCAATCTACTATATTCGAAGTAGGGTTTCAAAAATTTAGGGTTTAATGGAAAGCCTATATATATAGACGTGGATAATAGAGAAAAGCAGAAAACAATTAACAAATCGAGCTCGTGACCTTAAGCACGAACAACAAACTTAATATAAATGTAGACTTGTGACCTTAGCACAAATCACCAACACTAAAATAAAAACAAAAAAGAGAACAACGATCGATTTAGGGTTTTTGTGGGACGACAGTAGGAGAGTTTTTAGGGTTTGATGGATCGTATGGCATGTGATACCATGTAGAATGGTAAATCTCTGTCCCTCTCATTATGAATATTCGGTACAATATAAATACATATGAGGAACATTCTAAACTCGGGCTTAAGCCCAATACACATACAATAATAATACAGGCTAACAGTTTCATGTTTGTAAATAAATGAGTATTGAATGGTCCGAAATACTATGTATGAAGTCAACTGTTGGTACAAAATCAGAAAACTGTTAATACCAAGCTCGAGATGTTTGTTTAGGCCATAAAGAGATTCCTTGAGTAATAATCATACATAATCAGGATGAGAGGGATCTCAGAAACCAAATAGTTGAAAACATGCAAAAAAATAGACATCAATAATTGTATAACAAATTATCTTTCGGCGATACAACTTGAAAAACTATATTATCTTAAAAAGCCTAAAAGCATAAAAGTAAAAATAAAAATAAAATCTTAAGAAAACAATAATGAAAAAATCAACCTAATGCTTTCAATTTCTATACAAAAGTTGATAAATACTAAATACTCCAATAATCCAACTCGTCAACTAATAAGTAAACTTGGGCCAAATTATATTTCTCATACTAATGGGCCTAGCTATAGGGCTTTATTGCTTTACTTCTTGCACAATTTCTAGCATTTCAGATTACCAGTTACCGTCTTGGCGTCGTGTACAAACATATCCATATGAAAAACAAAATCTAAAAATTTGAAAACTTGCAAGTCTATTAAAAAAACATGGCGACCAATTTCATGTGTGACACGTGTTACATGTAACCCAACTTTAGATCCGCCCCTGGTAGTAACCGTACTCGACCTTCACTATCCAAGACTATTTGAGACACGATTAGATGAACATTGCACTTAGCATTATGTCATTGATGAAATTAGGGGGTTGGCAAGACAAACATACCTTTATCTTTTGATCTCTCCTTCGCAATTTAGTGTTTTGTTTTAGTTATTTTCTTAGTTAATTAGTCTAAATACATAATCGAAGGATTAAAAATGCCAGTGAATTAATAAAGAGTAAACATCATTTATGAACCATGTACTTTTTTTATTTACCCAGTCTATGTTGCATACTCTACCCGAGAAAATATCATTATGCACTATCAAAACCACTAGTAGCCGATTATTTTCTTATGTTACCGGTCAAATTGGTCAAGTTGACTTTTTCTTATAACTACTTCACTTTTGTATTTCCATAACTCCCTTTTTTTTTCCCACGCATGAATTCACCCTATTTCGATTTTTTTATTATAAAATGAAAGTTTTTTTTGGTTAACGTAATAACACAACATCGCAATACCTCAACAAACTATTGCTCAAACCATAATTAAGCCTCGTATGTGGCTAATAATAATCCATTAATCGATTCGGTTTAAGGTGAATAATGGTACACATTGTATAGATTTGGTAAAGTTTTGCAAATGTCCCAGTTTTTGTGAAGTTTTTATAAAACCCTAATTCTTGATTTGATTTTTAACAGGTGAAAGATGGTGTATTCCGTTTACTATGGAACCTTTATTCAAGACCAGGGTAAATTCATTTTAAGCCATTGGAGTATGTTAATTTTATGATTGTAGTGTCATTGATGTAGTTTGACTTCGATGGTATGTCATAACATGTATTTTTTTCATACAATCAGTTAGTAATTTTTCAATCCAACCAAGTAGTTATTACAAAAACCCTATCGATCCACTCATTTGCTTTGTGAAACTGTTTAAAAACTGATGACAATTTTGTGCTTTTGCGAAAGCTTGTTATAAAAACAATTTTAAGATTGACTTGTACACATAGCACAATGACTATTACATTATAGAAATCATTAATGTGGAGCTCCATCCTAAAAAATGTGTTATTCATTGAGACTTAGACTTAGATTTTGAGACATACACCATTAGATGATGTAGCTTCAAATAGTTGATTTTGAACATATAATGAGATGTAATGTAGACAAACCGTGGGAATGACCAAATGTCCCATGGCTAAAAAAAAACTGGTGGAAAATGATAACGCTAAATTTTGTATATATTTTTAGTAGCATTATTTATATATTTTTGCATATTAATTGGTTGTATTTGAGAACATTTTGCACTTAAAGGTATCAAAAGATTAATTCAGGCAACGCCAATAAATAAAATCAAAGAAAAGGATGTTAAATACACCATCAAATGAAGAGATTTCAATTAAAGTGAAAGACCTCGCAAACCGTGAACGATAATTAATAAATAAAAAATGGTCCAAAGCTAAAAAATAAAGTTTGTAAGAAAAGCTAAAGATGAAGGGTGAAGTTTATACAAGTTGTGTGCAAGTTTAAGCCAAAAAGTCAAAAAAGTAAAAGTACAAGAAAAGGGCCAATGCGCAGGCTAAGACCTTAGACTCAGGGCATCTAATAAAAAAACCGTTCGACTAAACACATAAAGAATGCCGCGGGCATCTGGCCAATTCGAGTAGAAAGAGTTTCATTTAAGTATTTTAACATCAATAATTAAGTAGAAGCTGATCCAATTTCTATCATAATAATGGAGAGGACGTTCTACTATGCTAGAGAGGTAATGGAAAGCATAATACACCACTTTTGATCCATGTTAACAACAAGAAAACCTACCATCAAACTAGGCTCCTTGAAAACAAATTAGGTCTCACCCTAAAAGACTTGGAAGAATTTCTATATTTTCAAGAAATACGCAAGGCTTGGAGTGAGTAATAGGGTACTCATTCTAGGGTGTTTTAATACAAAGGTTGATTAGAGGCTAGAGGAGTCTCCAATCCTCCAATTTCTGTTATTTGTCTAATCGAATGATTAGGATTTTTTTACTTATCATGTTTATGATTAAGTTTGAACCTTGTGGAATTTTTTATATTTGGTTTGGATGAGTTTTTGTGTTTTTAGTAATAAATTAACCATGGGATAATTATTTTAACTTGCGGTGGGAATTATTGTGTATGAATAGAATGGATGAGTTTAATTATGATTGATGATTTATATAAAAGTATTGTTAGACAAATAAAACCTTGTTCTAATTAATTAGTTGGTAAAATAAAAAAAAGGGATCATAAAGACGAAAGGATTTTCTCTTGATAATTTGTTTCAAAAACGGTTAGTGCTCGAACATCTTTGGATTCTTGTGATTGAACACACTGTATAGGAATTATTGCAAACAACTTAAAGTCTGGTAATTTATAGAGTTAAGTCTGGTAGAACAATATTCTAAAGTCTGTCAGTACTAAATTAATTTGGTAGTACTAAAGTTAGTACTGGCCTAGTCTAGTTAAGTCATAGTTTTTAGTAACAGATAGTTGAATAGTTATCTTAGAGATATCTTAGGAAAGATATGCATTATCCTTTTACGCAGTATTGTAAACCCATTAGGTTTCCTTGGTGTATATAAAAGGAACCCTACGCAAAGTGTTTTGATATAGAACCCTAAATAGAAATCAATAGAAAAATAGCAAAGTTTTACTGTGTTATTCTTAAGTACTTGTGTTAAGATTTCCGCATTAGCCTATTATTCATAGTTATTGTCTTCTCATATATTTTTGAATTAGGATTTATTCAAGTTACTATTGGTCTTACAAAAGGGCAAAACAGAATCCAAGACTTTGGACCAACAAGTGGTATCAAAGCCCGCTAGAGGGACTTTGGAGTTAAGAAGAATCACAAGGAGACCACAAACAACACTTTCGATCTAGAAAAATATCTCAACCAGCTAATGATGTTTTCTCGTCAAACATCTTAGTGATTATTGAAGTCATCACACATGAAGATGCATCAGAGCCATGATAACTGTAAGCCAATAAACCAAAACAACAACAACAACAACTCATTCCTACAACAAAGCCACTATCTTAAATAACAAACACCAATTCTAAGAAGGATGAAGTAATGATATATGGGCCATGGAGATGGAGACAGTTACCTTGATAATTGACAATGATGTATTGGAGGTCATTCATATGGAAATATCTAAGAATAGAATCTCAACTGGGAAAAGATATGTTGTTAGAGATACTGCTTATTCACCCATATTTGCTGCAGAAATTCATGCTATTTAAAAGGAAAATGAAGGCAGAACCATTTTACATATGGCAATTTTTGATTTAATCCGCAAGTAACATTCTTGAGAAGATTCATGGTACAGGATATGCAAAAGAAATTTGTTGAAGCCATAATAACTAGGTTTGGTGGTAATGCCCAAATTCAAAGAAGATACAACGCTAATTTAAACAACAGTTAGAAGCATTTATCTATTCAAAGGTCAGAAGGGTAGAAAAGGGTTATGACAGATTCCAGACAACTACTCTCCACTGTTGGAACTCATGGTGCTGAAGTATCCACTGAGAATGCAAATCATAAGATTCTTAGAATCATTGCCCCCAGCATGGTCAAATCTGCAATACTATAGAAACCAAACCAGATTTGGACACTTAACCCATTGATGACTTGTATAATACCCTTAGGTTTTTTGAGCAGGGAACCACAAGTACCACTTCAAGAATCATCTGCAAGTGGAGTGCACAAAATGTGTTTGCTTTTGTTTCCACACATCAAGAGCAGCACTAAACAAGGTTAAGTCTGGTCATACTGGTGCCAACAGTACTATACCCTCTACTTTTCAAACAATATTCAAAAATGAATTTCCTGTTGGTTTTGCTGATGACGTATATTTATTCACTAACTCTTTGCCAAACAATCAGAAGATTTGGACTTGCTTCATGATAGACCAAAAACGATTGTATGATTGGACATGAAGAGAAGGACATAAAACTGGTAGCTATCAATGATTGCTATTCAAATGAAGAAGTTCTACAAGAAGACTGGAAGGAGAGTCCGGATTGATGGAAACAAACCCGTTGGTTTTGACAAAAAGAAGCTTGAATGTTTCAAATGTCACAACACTGGTCATTTTGCTAGGGAATGCCCATCCAAGGGACCAATGATGACAGAAGATCTAGATCTTTTTTATCAAGATCAAGGGAGCATAAAGAAATAGAAGAATCAGAACTTTTGCTGACTATGGAATTGATGGTGTTGATCCAATTGGGGAGAACATACCAGAAGAAGAATAATAGACAATCATGCACCTCATGGCAACCAGCTAAAATAACTGAGGTATCATTAATGTTCTAAAACTATTCATTGATTCATATAATAAACGTAAAACCCTAAGTGATGAACAAACTAAACAAATCAGTTAAGGTGAACAAGAAGTAAAAATACTATTGCCTATGAACTCAGCTGTTAAGAAAACAGAAGTCTCAGTTTTACTATTCCAAAAGCAGCAATTGTCCCCTTTAAAAATGACACAACTTACATTTCGGCACATGAATATATGAGAAACGATTAAAAGCTTAAAAAATATAGGAGAATAGGAATGAATAGCATAAAGGAAAAGGAACAATTTCAGAAAACAATAGATTCATGGAAGGATCTTCTAAAAAAAACCAATGGAAAATAGTTGATTCTGGTATGAGTTCAACTATAAAGTTGGCTTAATGGTATGAAATCAAATCAAACATGAGGTTATTACGCTATTGAGGAAAAATGAATCGCACAGTGTTTAATTTTACAGCAGAAGTACTTCATTATGTGTAAAAACCTATTGTACATAGATTTTTCAAAGATAGAAAGTATACCAAATGGATTATCCACTATTCTCTACAACTAGGGGACTATACACCCTAAACCACAAACAGTAAATATGATGAATCTTTGTATGTTTATGGTAAAAAGTGAACTTAAAAAGACTGAAATAAGTGTCACAGATACACATTCAGTGAGAAATTTCTGTACAACTTAATGAAAAATTCAGTATCTGAACCAAAACCACCCGAAGATGAACCTAGTTTGTTGTAAACACACGTAAAAAACTCCTATGCAACCAATGAAAAAAAAAAAAAACAAGGGAAACACCTAAAGATAACGGAAAGAATTGAGAATCACATGAGGAAAGGAACTAGGGAAGGTTGTCTCTATCATCAAGAAAAAGTGTTTTGTTTGTGGCAGCCTACGTCATATTGTATCAGAAATTGTGACTTTTATGAAAAGAAAATGGCAGAGAACGAGCATAAGAAACAAAAAGGGTTTTTAAAATAACTGGTAATATTTGGGATGCCAAACCAGTAAGGAACAATGCAAACAAGGGTTAATCATGCTAATCCCACTTTGTACCTAGACAGTACCAGACTCCATGCAGTTAGGCACACTGTAAATAAAATCTGTTAGACCTAAAGTTAAAACTTTAGGGGCAAATGTAATTCTTTAGCAAAATGTTAATTCTGCCAGGTCTAATGTTAATACAGAGTTAGTTTTAATAAATAATACTGTTAAAGCTAAACAACCAATAAATACCCGTAACTCAAACAATTTATAGTCTGTAAGACCCTAGGTGAATAAGTTAAATCAAAAGGAGTAATTTTTCCAAAATCACATTCACCTTTTTGAAGATAGACCCATTGTTAGAAATTAGCAAAAAGTCTTATACTCATGCTTTAAAAGGAAATTGGGGCATTGCAATTAACGACCTCAGCAGATTATAAATGAGGACAACTCTACAAAACACCAATTGTACTAGAGGATCCCAATTTTATTATTCGAACAGTAAATTAGAAGGACCATAAGGCAGACCCAAGCCTAAAAGGCCTGGGTCCCTAAGAGAAACTAATTTCCTTTTTCATGTGCAAGATCATCCTCTCAAGAAACATGGAGGATATAGTTATAATAGATAGTGGAATGCTCAGGGCACATGACTGGATAACACTGGATCACCACTATATAATAATAGAAGACTGCAAAGGTGGATTTGGTATAACCATTGGAAAGTAGCAAAGGCCTTCATAACTGGTTAAAAGGTGCCTAATAAGAGGTTTTTAAATTTAGCTTTGATATGTGTCCTAAGTTAGTAAATAGAACATGGGCATTTTACTCTTTTCCATAACAAAAATATGTGATAAGCAGCATAAGGTTCTTTTTTACTGATACTAAATGTCTTGTAAGTATCTCCGTAGACAATTAAAGATCCAGATGAAAATCAGAAACTATCTACAGGTCCCCTAGGCAATATAATATGTACAGTTTTTGATATGAAGACACCAACCTATAAAAGATTATGCTTGTTTGATGCAAAAAGCCCAATCTGATGAATTCCTAAAATGAGGCACACAGAGGTAAGTCATATTAATTTATAAAAACTTAAACAAACTAGTGAAGGGAAACCTTGTAAGAGTTCTACCATCCAATGTTTTTATAGAAATGACCATACATGTGTTTTCTTTCCAAAAAAGGTAAAGCAAACAAAGGCCTCCAGTAAGGCTAAATTATAGAGAACAAACACTAACGCCATTACACACCTTGCATATGATATTTTTGGACCTACTTTTGTAAAAGCATTAATCATGCAAGATATAGCCCTTGTAATTACTGATATTATCCAGATATTAGTTGGTATTTCATCTTGCTACTAAGGATGAAAACTAGTTGGCATCCTTCAGAACTTCACTAGACAAATTGAAAACCAGCTTAAATTACGCGGATAAAATCATTATATACAATATATGGCACTGAATTTAAGAAATGGTGGATATGCTATGAATTTTGTAGGAACAAGGGAATAAAAAACAGAGTATCGCAAAA
The DNA here is from genome assembly GCA_026074375.1 of Tanacetum coccineum. Taxonomy (NCBI): domain Eukaryota; kingdom Viridiplantae; phylum Streptophyta; class Magnoliopsida; order Asterales; family Asteraceae; genus Tanacetum; species Tanacetum coccineum. The sequence continues at coordinate 18,037 of BQNB010065503.1, forward strand.
TGCTAGACTCCCCACAGCAGAAATGGGGATGCTAAAAGAATGAACAGGACCTTAATGAGCCGTTAGGACTTATGCTAAGAGCAGACTCACCATCACCAACATACTATAAGGCAAAGCAGTTAGTAACTGCTTGCTATATCTTTAATAGGGTAAGAAGTGAACTAAACACAAAACAAAAACTCTTATAGCTTTTGTTTGGCCACAAAACCAATTATTCGCTACATAAGATATTTTTGGGCTGCCATGTTAACCAATATTAGATACTCTGAAATTTAGCATGTCAAGTTTGTTGGAAAGTGTTGACTAGGTGTTTCTGCTTAGTTTGGTTACTTCTAAATAGCAAAGCCTTTATGGGTATATAATTTAGCATCCAAAAAGGTAAAGTAAATCTCCATGTAAAAATTTCTTGAAGAAAAAACCAATGTAAAGGAGTAGGTTAATAGATGGATATTATATATTGATTATCTAACTGATTCCTAGAACTAGTAATTCATGTCTCTTCTGGAGAATCAAACTAACCCAACATGCAAGGTACTTCAGAAGTGACTAACATGCAGGTACACTACAAACTCCTAATGCAAATTCTTCTGAGGAAGAAGATGAGGCGAGGACTTATGTATGCCTACAGCATCAGCATACAAGCATCAAAAGTTAGTGGCACCAAGGAAGTCTTCTCTAATTCCAAAGGCAGAGGATTTATTTTTAATAGAGCTTAAAAAACTTAAAACACAAGAGAATGAGGCTTAGTCTACTCGGCATTTTTCATAAGATAACTCCTGAAATTCTAGCTTTTTCGAAGGAGAAAATGGATGAATTTGCTCCAAAGCATTTAAGGGAAGTACCTAATGAACAAAGCTAAAAAAAAAAAAAAAAAAAAAAAAGAAAAAAAAAAAAAAAAAAAAAAAAAAAAAAAAAAAGAAAAAAAAAAAAAAAAAAAAAAAAAAAAAAAAAAAAAAAAAAAAAAAAAAAAAAAAAAAAATAAAAAAAAAAAAAAAAAAAAAAAAAAAAAAAAAAAAAAAAAATAAAAAAAAAAAAAAAAACCAGTACTACCTCAGTTAATTTTGGTAGTGGTCCAGTTAATACTCAACATGCTGATCAAGATGATTCAGATATGCCAGAGCTCACAATCTTTAAAAAATCCTCAAAAGGGATTTTATGATGAGGCTTCTTATGATGATGAGGGTCTGGTCCCATGAATTTCAACAACTTATACAAAACAGAAGTAGCTGTTAGTCCTATTCCTTACTCTTAGGATACACCCAATCACCCCACCAAGTCAAATCCTGGTAATCCTAAGTCATCAGTACAAACTCAAATCAGAGAGCACAAATTCAGGAGCATGTGCACTTGTATAAGGAATTTCAAAAGCAGCAAAGGAACAATCATAAAGATCAACAACATTGTTTGTTTGCCTGCTTCTTATCTCAGGAGGAACCTAAAAAGATTTCTGAAGCTCTAAAAGATGACAGTTGGGTTGAAGCTATGCAAGAGGAGTTGTTAATAGTTTAGGCTGCAACAGGTATTGATTCTAGTAGATCTACCTCATGGAGCAAAGGAGCATTAGAACAAAATGGGTTAAACAGAACAAAAGGGATGAAAGAGGAGTAGTTGTCGAAAAAAGGCAATACTAGTGGCCCAAGGTCACAGACAAAAGGAGTGCGTTTTAAAAACTATGAATGAGGTTTTATGCTCTTGTGGCAAGAATAGAATCATCAGTTATTTTTAGCCCTTTGCCTCATTTATGGTGGTTCATATTATACAAATTGATGTCAAAAAGTTGCATTATTTGTATGTGCATATAGATGAAGAGGTATAGTTTTTCCTCAACCTCCTGGTATTTTTAGGTTAATCCTAAACATACCTAAGAAGTTTATAAGTTGTCAAAAAGCGTTTATATGGACTATACATCAAGCTTTATAGAAGCAATAAGATTACAAGAGGGGTACTATTGATAAGACTTTGTTTATTAAGAAGGACAAGACAAGGATATCAATGCTGGTTCAAGTGTTAAGTAGATGAATATCAACTTTTTTATTGGCTCAACTAAAAGTCTTGGTGGTGATGAAATTTGAAGTGCATTGATGAAAGGCAATTTCAAATGATTTCCCACTGGGTGAACACTTTCTTCCTTGATTTGCAAGATCAAAGACACAGACAGATGGAATTTTTATTTCTCAAGACAAGTATGTTGCAGACATGCTGAAAAAGTTTGACCTTGCAAGTGTAAAAACTGCAATAACCCTAATGGAGACCAAGATGGCGTTGACAAAAAGATGAGGAAGCTGATGAAGTGGATGTACCACACTTATACAGATCCATGATAGGTTCTCTCATGTATTTAACTGCCTCTAGGCCTAATATAATGTTTGTAGTATGTGCTTGTTCTCGTTTTTAGGTTACTCCCAAGACTTCACACCTAAATGCTGCAGAAGAGAAACTTTAAGAGTACCGTTAATGGTGCAAACCCAATTTGGGCTTTATGGAATCCTAGAGAATCATCTTTTAACCTGGAACCAACTTAGATAATTGACTCATGCTGGGCAAAACCCTTGATAGGAAATCCACAACTGGTGGTTGTCAATTTCTCTTGGGAAGCAAGATATAATTACATGGCAATGCAAGAAACCAAACTATAGTGGTCTACCCTCTTACAATAGAAAGCTGAATAAATAGCTGCTACAAATGTTGTGACAAGTGTTGTGATTCACGACTCAAATGTCTTGACTATGGTTTCAATTTCATGAATACCAAAATCACATTGAAAATGAAAGTCAACAACACCCAACTGCATATATGTAATAATCTGGTGTATCACTCCTAGACAAAGAGCAACATAGAGATCAGACAACCACTTTTATAACGATATTCTAAGAGAAGAATCTCATTAGGAGTTGAGAAAATTCACACATACTTCAAATGTTATGCTGAGCCTATAGACCAACGCTTTTTTAAGGAACCAAGGTTCAATATCTTAGTGGTATTAAAATTGGTATGATAAAATCCATAGCTACCTTTAAGGGAGGATTTAATTAAATAGTTTTTGTAATTTTAATAGGTTAATATTAATTCAAGTAGTATTTAATAGAATACCAACGTAGTAGCAAAGTGTTTTCTGATATAGATTATGTAGAGATATATTGTGTGTTGTATGGCTTAATGTTTTTCCAGGTATATTACATGGATTAGCACTAAGATAGGAGCCTGGATTAAAGAATAACTTAAGTTTGTGCAATGAGTTAATTCTGGTATTGACATAATTAATACTGGGAGTTTACTACAAAACCTATTAAGCTTATGTTTTAGTTCTGACAAGATTGATTTTAAATAACAGTTGACCGACTTAAGACTGGTAGTGACCAATAATTAATACAGGTTAACAAAAAGAAAAAAAAGTCATTAGATACTGGTTTGTGAGGTCTAACAAACTTTGACTTTTCGAATAAATAATATCGTTAGGGCAAATTGCGTTATATTTAAGTAATAATGAAACCAATTAAATAATTAATGTTTTTAACTCACCTACAATAGTTTTCTTCATTAAAAAGAGACTATTATCTCGGAGTACCAATTGCAATTCATTTTTTTCGCATATAAAGTCAATTAACAGATACAATCAGTACTAAGTTACCTAAACGAGTCAAACCCAGTTTGACATAACCAACAATCACAACCTCTTTACTATAATTTCAAAGAATGGCTTCCATGAAATACTGCGACAAGCATAACCAAGTGGGATTCTTAAAGAAACCTGAAGAAAGTACAGGGTTTGCAGAGATAGTAGATTTTTTAAAAGGTTCGCATATCAGGTATGCCTTGACACACAATCCCACTATCCATGACTCCCTAGTCAAACAGTTTTTGTGTAGGCAGAGACTGCAACTGCCTCAACTCTTGCTGATGGGACTCTAGAACTAAGAGCAACCATAGAAAACATCTTTATATACAAATCACTGAGGCCATCGTTTCGAATTCAAAGCCTTCATTTAGCAGATGCTTCAAGGTAGTTCCAGTTGCCAAATATACAGAGCATTTTATGAAGGATGGGTATTATGGTGGTAATCCAGCCAGATGGTACTATTTACAATTTAGAAAAGTCATTAAACACCCCTAAAGGAGAGTTTTTAGTCCATCATATTATACATTGTATGAGTCCTAAAATGTTGTGTAATGGGAACATTGGTAGCAATCATGCGACATTAAGACGATTGATGTCAATCTCTTACAGCGGCAGATTTAATAACATTCAAAATTAAATTTTAATGGAATTGGGTGGCAATACATGAAAAGTAAAATTAGTTTTAGATGTAACCCTAGAATATCAACAAAATATATTGAGTGAAATACACACAGATGAATAACATCCTATATTTTGGACTATTGTTAATGACCAAAAAGATTTATAGGTGACACATGAAAAGTGGGGTTTAATTAAGAGGGTAACCTAGACCTTTGTTGCCTGTAATGTTGCCCGTTGTTGCTGTGGGTCAAAGTGCAGGACAAACAGATCAAGCAGTGGATCAACCATCACACCGTCTGAACCATATACCATCTTCAACTCACCTACTTAGTTCTATCTGCAACCACTTGAGTCTGAACCGACACCTTAAGCTGAACAAATAACTCACCCTACAACCTGTACACAGAACCAAGACAGTGAACCCAATGAGCACAGTCGTTTAGATCAACCATCCACCCTGCACACCAACCAATTTTACCTAGATAGGAAAAAACTGAAGTTCCACAATCACCAGATCCTAACTCAACCTTTAATGTGACAGAAGAAAGAACAATGACATTGGAAATGACCATGCTTCAATCGGCTCCTAATGTTTATCACAAATGGTTTATAGGTTAGGAGACAAGAACTAACAGCAGACAAAGTTGGGCCATGGGGGAAAAGCAACTTGTAAAATTGGGTGTAAAAATGAAAAGAAGATGGAAGATGTACTCAAAAAGGAGACATTTATTGTACTACGTATACAAGGATGAGGATGCTGTAAATAATTTTTTCTTCCAAACAGGGTAGGAAATTTACAAGAGGTAAGGTTATGGATGAAATGGATAGGAAATTATGAAGGATTAAATCAGAGGTTTTTAAGACTCCTACAAAAGGCCAGAAACTTTCAGGGGAGAAAGATATCACCCTACAACCTTGGAAGCAGCTAAAACTTCAGTCAAGAGTGTTGCTTCTCAGAGGTCAAAAAGTCAGTTGATAAGGGTAAAAAGATACAAGAGAGAAAAGAGTCCAATGCAAAGACATTGATACTACTTGTGGCTTTGAAATATTAGTAACTAGGCTTTGAAGATATAGTACTAGCTTAGAAGAAGTCAATACTGGTTGCCTAAGGAGTTAGTACTGTAGTGGACCAGTTAGTATTCTTCAAGAGGCCAAATGGGAAGAAAAGCTCCGAATGATTGTTGAATTAGACTCAATCAAGCTCCCAAAAGAAACTAAAGAACAAATTCTAACAAGAAAGAAGCTAGTCTTGCAGAAGGCCATATAGAGATTTACAAAAAACTCTAGAGGAAGAAGAAAAACTGCCAAACAGTTTCAATTGGATCTTAATATTTTTTAAAGGATTAGAGAAGAAGAAGTTTAACTTAGCAACAAAAGAAAAGAAAAACACAGTTCAATTTGAATCTCAATTTTATACTGAAGAGACTGGGATGCTATTAATCCAAGGTTAGAAGCTAATGCCAGAGTTGACAAAAGATTGTGTTGTAAATGGATTTGTCTGAACAAGAAGTTTACAAAAAGAATGGTAGATTTGGTGAATCAAAGAAAGAAACATTTTGCAGAAGAAAGAGCTAAGGCAAAGAGAAATAAACCTATGACTCAGTCACATTTGAGAATTTACATGTCAAACTATCTGAAGAATCAAGGAACTTGGAAGCTTTCTCAGATAGAAGAAGTTGAAGTTTGAGAGAGAATAAAGAGAAGTTATGAGAATGTATAGTATAAGCAGATTGGATACTTTTGTTCCTATAAAGCATATTGAATCTACAAAGGCACATAGAAAAGATATAGAGAAGAGCTTCAGACGAAACTTTCCAAGAAACAAAGAGATTGATATAAAGATGTTTCGGATACAGAAGAAAAAGTTGTAAAGTGAAAGAAGAAGATCCCATAAAAAGAGAAAGGAAAAAAGAAGAGAAGCAAAAGGCTAGGAAAGGTATAAGTATTGACAAGAGCCACATGGAGATTCAGAGACTAATAAAGAGGAATCAGTAGAAGCTATAAAAAACCAACTATCCTACACGCTATGGGATACAAAATCTAATATTGTGGCAAATGGAATGATATACAACAAGAGAAAGAAGCATTTATCAGATAATAGAACAAATGTAGCTAGATACAGTTTATATGTAGCTTTGGAGCAATTCTTAAAACTTTACAATAGAGGAATTATTGACCTGTACAGGAGTTGTGTTATGCAGAAATATGGAACAAATATAGGACTGAAATGCTATGACAAGTACAAATGGAGTGATCTCCCCCCCCCCAGGACTAAGTTTGATCACCCTCACAATGAAGATGGCTAGTTTTTTGGAGCTTACGCCACTACAGCAAAAGATTGATTAGTTGAAGATATCATGACAAGTGTGTCCGTACTTGTCTAACCTCAATGCATGCAATATTTATTAATGTTTAGCAGATAGAAGTATCCTCTGTCAAAATGATGCCTGCCAATATGCAAAAAATGAAGCTGACTGGATGGAAAAATGATGAAGTTTGTTTAAAACTTTTGAAGATGATAGAGAAGCAAGCGTGCTTAAAAAATGATGAAGTTATCAGTAGTCTGTGGACCATAAGTAGTATGGAAACTTGTGGACCTATAAATGGAAGAAGAGAATTTGTTTGATTGTTTGGCTACCCACCACACAACAAATAGTCATCTGTTTCATCATGCTTAATAGGCAACCGACTTTGGTAAAGCTACCCTCAAATCCGTAAATGGTTGACAGATTATTACCCAAAAATTTTATATAGATAAATTAACCTCACCATTTTTTTAAACAAAAAAAAAAAAGAGTTAAGCTACTCCAGAGCAAGACGGCTACTTGGTAAAGATATTCAAATCCGTTGATGCTTGATGATATGCTAAAAACTCATATGGTAATTCACTCACCATGTTACAAACCACAAAGAGTTTGAAATGGTTATCCCAATGTAACCAGTGGTTTATGAACCCAACATTGGCTATCCATGGTTAATGGTGCCTAAATGTTAAAGAGACAATCAAAACCATTTTAAATTTATCAATGATTTACCTCTCTTCAAGTGAGTTAACACACCTGGATGTGATGAGAAGATAGACCTGTAAACTTATGACTTATGTAACATATAGTCAAGTGTTTATGTTTCATGTTGCTGAATGAGATAGTTAACATGTAGCTGTGAAGTGTTGGTCATGATATTACAAGGTAGATGTTTCAAATATCAAGAAGTGATGCTTTAAATGAGTATGCAGATCAAAACAATGAAAGTGCTCAAACAAGACAGTCCAACAATGTTTGCAGTTTCAAGAATAAAATCCCAAAGGATAATGCCTCAAAACATCCTCAGAACTCATAAATGAAAAGTTATCTATATTAGATGTATAAACTATAAGAAATGACACGTTTTAAATACACTCAATAGTTAATAGTAATTTTATAATTTATAAAATATATTTTTCGTCTTTTAGTCGATTATTAGCATAATAATATATTATTATTTCGTCTTTTTGTCGGTATTTAAAAAAATAGGTTTTAGGAAAAATATTTCTAAGTATAATATTTTTATGAAATTTCGACATGACCCGTTCGTTTATAAAACGTTTTCCAAGGTCCTAAACCTTATTTTCCAACCACTTCCCCAAATAGATCATCTTCCAACAAAATGCCAAAATCTACATTTTCGTGACGTTTTTATCAAAACACATTTATCCAAACGACTATTTTAACTATACAAGTATAATTTGTTTCAAAAAATCCTTTTAAACCATTTCCAAAATGCCTAGTTTTCGCTTAATGGAGCCCTCAAGCCTAAATGTTAAACCAAAACATATTTTAGTTTTTTTTTCTTCTTCTACAGTCCAAATTAGCCCGATATCAAAAATCTAATAAGAAATTAAAGCCAAAAACTTAACAAGTCGATATAAGCAATATGGCAAGTCAATGAAATAGCTGTAATCAAAATGAGCATAAACGCGAGCTTAATTGGCTCGTTTCGACTATACGGCATGACCCAATGACCACCACTAGCTATTCTAATTCTTTAACCAATATTTTTCGACTAAGATAAGCACTATCCATAATTCGAAAAATAAACCAAACGAAGGATCCCAAAAATAAGCCGAAGCCTATTGGGCCTTACTTGGGCCGCGGTATGTGTAAACCCAAACAAATACTTCCGTAAATATACAAAGTCCAAACTAATCGACGAGTTATAAAATACGCGAATAATACTTCGAGTATCTAAAATAAGCCACCCAAAAAGCTACGAAATAAGCCACAAAAATAAGCCAAACCATAAAGAGATGGAAATAAGCCGCTGCTAATTTCTCCCTTTTAGGCCGTTGGTTTTATAAGCCCAAAACCAATAAGTATAGCTTAAAAATAAGCTATTAAGCCACAAAGTACTTTTAGTTCTTAAAATAAGCTATAAAATATGACGAAAGTTGTAAATGACCAAAATCATTTTTCCCTTGATTCTTTTTTATGCCGACGCAACATAAGCCCAAAATAAGCAATTTTATGCTTATAAATAAGCCAAATAAGCTATAAACTTTTATGACACTAAATGTTAATTCACCAACGCAACCAAACTATAATAGTGACGTTTCCCATGTTCTTCCCTTTCTTTTCATTTCAAACCAAACGCACCCTTATAGTAGTTTTATAAATTTTTCGCTTTTGATTTTTTTAAAAACGCATTGTACAACTAACATTGATGTATGATTTGTCGTTGTCTGGTGTATATTTTATTGATTCAAGTTTTAAATTTATATTTTGCCGACTAAACAAAAAATAACTCTTTAACGGGAAGTGTACCCGATCGGTAGTAGTTTCATGGTAAGTAGGGTGTCGAACACTTGTAGCGAGGTTAAATCTATCAATTTAATTAATATCTTGGTTATCTAATCTATGTTAAACCTATGTTAGTCCTAGTTCCTAATTCTAACGGGAAAAAGGGAGGTTTTCAGCCTGAGAGACTGGCACGGTTTTGTTGATGATTATAATCAATTCAAGGCACTTTAACCCACACAAGCTTAAAAAACAAAGGATAAAAGAGCGGTCGAGCCAAATATAAGAAAACTGTATTAACCATTATTAATCCGATTAGAAAGTTGGTTTGTTTATTAAGTGCAATGATTTCTTCTCTCGAGGCGGCTTATTATTCTTAAGACTTAGGCGTTACATCATCATAAGACCTAGACACATTAATTCTGTCATAATTAAATCATTCGTATAAAGCATCCTTATTTGCTGATTATAATCTATCTTAGGGATTAAATCAATGGTGATCTTGTTAAACCCTAGCTCATAGAGACTTTACCCACTTACCGCTCAATGGCAATTTATACACTAGTAGTCCACTTGTCTAACTATCCAATGGAATCAGAACGTAACTTGTTGAATTATCTAGGTCACCTGCTAGTCAACACGATCAATAAACCATTGGCAATATCCAATTAACTAGTTAAGCCTGAAGCGTATCCTAGACACAGATTTAAAAGGACAATATTTGTGTAACTATTATTCTAGATGTATAAATTACTATATAGAGAGCTATCCCAGACTCTAGATCTACTTGGTCCGTATCACTAGATCTAGTTGAATGATAGGTCACATACAAAAGCGCGTAAACAAGTATAAATTGATAAACATAAACAAGCATTCAACGATAAATCAAGAAATCGAGATAAACAAATACCAAACATTCAGATCTTCATAATAATGGCTAATACCCGAAGGTATTAGCCTTCAAACGTCATAATAAATACAAAAGCAATTATTTAGCCAAGGTAAACTAACCGAGTTAACGAATGATACCAAAAACTGAACGATTACTAAAGTATATGGAATTACACGTTGTCACCTATGGAATTGATAGAGTTGCTCGACCTCTTCTGCTCTTCTTCTCGTCTGAAAATTGACTTTTATGGTTTAGGTATCGAGAATATGATTTAGCACACTTAAAACTCATTTTTGAGTTTTCTAATTATAAGGTCTGGAAGTCGGTTCGATACGGCGTATCCAAGGATTGGATACGGCGTATTGAGGATTTCTTAGAGTAGGGACCACGCTTAATATCTTATAGAATATTATATTCATTCCATATTTCTAATACGGCGTATTGGTCTTCTGGATATGGCGTATTGAGCTTTACTCCTTTGTGGTCTTTGGAGAATGCAGGCATGGATACGCCGTATCTTCCTTGATGGATACGGCGTATTGGTCTTCAAAATAGTAATTTTTCAAAATATCTTCATTTAAGCTCCAGAATGCGCGCCTTTTGATAATATTCACCAAGTACTCCATAATTACTGCAATTCTTAAATATAAACGATTAAGTAACAATTCTTTGCAATAACTATACAAAAGAGGTTAATAACATGGGATAAATGATGCTATAAAATAGATATTATTTGATGTCATCAGAGGTTTAATGGTTTTCTTTAAGAGGAGGTTTAACAGTTTTCTTTGTTAGGAGGTTTAATAGTTTTCTTTGAGAGGAGGTTTAACAGTTTTTTCTTCAAAAGGTAGTTGAACAGTTTTTCTTTGAAAGGGGGTTTAGCAGTTTTCCTTTAACAAGGCTGTTTAACAAGGCTCTTTAACAAGACTGTTTAACAAGGCTCTTTAACAAGTCTGTTTAACAAGGCTCTTTAACAAGGCGATTTAACAAGGCGATTTATCAATAGTCCTTTGGAAGGCGATTTAACCACTTTCATAGAAATTACTTTATCCTATTTTCACCAAGAACCAAACTCAAACACCTTCCATAACACCAATACAAACACAACGCTTAATGTAAAAACGATCAATAAGATTCACTAAAACGTCAAAACGGCTATAGAAATTAGATTTTAATGTCAAGTGATCATGAAGTTTATCTAGTATCCCTTATATGAGATTGAAGTGAGTTTCACGAAGGCGTCTACTTATTTCATCTTCGATACTTCCTTCTATTTTCTACCCTTTTTCCCTAAACCCCCTCTATCGATTGATGACTTGCTTAAACAAATACCGTTATGATTGAGACTTAGCTCATCTAGTTATACCCGATATAAGGAGTTTCATTGTAGTACTCACGGGTTATAGATATCACTTAAAGGAGTTACATTGTAGTGCTCAGTGTCACAGTGCTGATGCATGTGTGGATGTTCAAGAGGTGTGGTACTTCTATTACTTTTGATGTTGGGTATAGAGTACTTAGAGATTTCTTCTACACCGTTCTTCAATCAATAATAGTGCAGGATTAAGTAACAAATTTGGGGGATTTTACTTCATTTTCAAGTTTGGTATATCGGGTTTACTTCACCATGTAGTCACAGCAATAGTCGACAGAATACGAGGTTGCTAAGTTAGCTACAGAATTTAAAGGTTGAGATGTAATCAGCAATTCTCACAGGATATTTGAAGCTACAGAATGTCAATGATACTTCATACTCTCAAGAAAATCTTTCAAAGTTCTTTAATGTCTTTCATAACTTTTCAAGATTGTTGCTTATGACAAGAACTTCTCGAGTATATGGTCGCACGCGTCAATGATGCTTCCAAGAGTTCAAAACCATCATGGGGAAAACGTGTACTTTGAGGTAATCAGATCAACTTCTAAGGGAAGTAGTATATACTACTTTACTATGGTTTGTGAAGTATTCTACATACATGAGAAGATTTATTGCTGATTTCTCGCGTGTACCCCCGAATAGATATTTACCAAGACTAAATGTCATGATACAGTATAAAACTAGTATTAGTTGATGTAAAATGTACACATGTAAAGAATGATTTCCTAAAGGGATAAATTGCTCACGCTCGGGACTTAGTTAACTTTGGTGTAGAAATTCACATCAGCACTATCCTGGAGGAAGAAATGTGCATTTCCGTGTCTTAATTGATTTTGGTGCTACGTTGTTAACTTCGTTAAAAGGGATAAAGTATGTACCTCAGGTATTGGATGATTCTTCTACAGAATTCCGCGATGCACTTTAAATGTTAATGTTGGAAGATCGTTCGAACTACATTAAAGTTTTAGAATCTGCTTAAGATACGAATGTTCATTTGGGGGGAAGCTGATTCAGAATCTTCGTCAAAAAAGAGTCTATAAAGAAAGCTTTTCAAGACAAGCTGCACGAATTAGGGGAAGTTAATCTAACTCATGCATACTACAATGATTCCAGAACAAGTAAAGACACAGAAGATCCAAGCTGGAGTACAAGTATCAAGACATGAAGTCGCAAATGTCATCTTCAGCATTGGAAGCACTTTGGAAGCCCTTAATGTGTTAAAATTGTACTTGATAGGAACATTGTAAGTAATTCCGTATGTCCACATATTGGGGGAAGATTGTTAGCCTTAAAATATGTCGACTTATATGCAATTATATTAGATATTATAAGGCTTGACTTATAGGGACTAATAATGTCAAGTTAGGATAGTAATCAAGTCACGCGCCTATATATACCCTCATATACTTCCATAGGAGGGTGAGGATAATCATTTGTATTTCATAAAATGTGTGTGTTTCTCTCTCTAGAAAACACACACATCTTTCCCTCTATACTTTTCTCTCTAAATAATACGCCTACTTATTTCTTTTATCCTCCTCGACCTCCGGATCTAGTGTTTTAGGCTTGAATCTAAACGGGTAACAAAAAGAATGAAATGCAATAATGTTTCTTGTCATTTCTGATGAATAACAACAATTATTTAAATTTATCCTAACTCCAAACTTCAGCACGAGCTTGTACTTTCCAATCCTTGTTAGGCATGATTTTCCTGTTTCCCATGACTAAGTTGAGCTCTCCATGCTTCAACCTCCTACTTTCCTTTAGAACTTGAGTGACTACCCTTTTCAAATTTTCCGTCTTTGTGGCCCTCTAGATATTTTGGGCAGCTATGCTTCCAATGCCCCTTTGTGTTACAGTAGAAGCACATTGCTTCCTTTGGATCACTTGTAGGTGCAATCTCAGATTCAGCCTTTCACTTAGACCCACGATCAGACTTTCCTTTTGCGGCCTTTCCTTTCCAGTTAGAATGATAAGTCTTTCTTTTCTTTGCATTGTGGCCAACAGTCAACACAGGAGCTGCTGAAGTAGAGGGCACATTAATTTTCTTGATCCTTTGCTCAGCGGTTTGCAACAAGTTATGGAGTTCCATTATTGAGGTCTCTTTCCTGTTCATTTGATATGAGAGCACAAACTGATTGTAGTCAGCTAGCATACTGGATAGGATTATGTTTATAGAAAGTTCAGCATCGAACACCATGTTCAAAGATTCCAATTTGTCAAAGTACCCTTTCATCTCTAAAACAAAAGCACAAATAGAGGCTCCAGGTTTCGGTTTGCAAGCCATGAGGGATTTAACAACATCAAGGCGTTCCTTGCTTGCCTTTTCTTAAAACATTTGTTTAAGCTGTTGGTTCATTTCATAAGCCCAAGTGTTCTTAAAATTCTTTTGCAGTTCAGGGCTCATGGAAGATGCCAAGATGCATGACACTTTGTTTGCATCATCATAGTGCTTTTGGTGAGCTTCAATATCTTCTTGAATTGAATCATTATCGATTGTGGTAAATTTCTCATCGAGAACATACTCTTTGTTCTCGTACCTTAGGGTGAACCTAAGGTTTCGCATCCAGTCAATATAGTTAGGACCGGTGAGTCTTTCCCTCCCAAGAACTGAGAGTAATGAGAAGTTTGAGTTATGTGCGGGATTGGGAGCGGGAGGATTGACATCATTTTCAGTAAACATCTATAAGATAAACCAGTTTTAGTTAGAATATACCTTAATTAATTACCTAATTTTAAATTAAGGATGTGATCTATATTTTAGATTTGTTTATGAAGAGGGTTGTCGTAATCACATCACGAATTTATTTTAGGTAGACAATGTCTTTGTCAATTTCATTCTCTATGAAATTCCTAGTTCTTTTGAGATTCAATGATTTTGATCAATGGCGTGTTAATCTCGGATATGCTCATCTACTATTCATGACTGGGCAGCCGAGGATCATGAATAAGATAGTGAATTTAACCATGCGAAAACCCGCGTGGTCCCCGGGTCGAGTCTGTTTAAGAATCGTGAGTCCTACATCACCTATCACATATGTTCTCTTAATAATGTACCGGTAAACCACATGCGCTCCATTAACAGCCCATATGAGAGATGTGTGGTTTTCATGTGTTAGCATACTATTCACATTTGCTATATCTAAAACGGGAATTTTGTTTAAGGACTTTTAAATTAATACTTTTAATCTTGACATCATCCTATTAAAAGTTCTCGGTAGCTCCATTGAACGCACAAAGAAGCGGGTCAGCGTGAAGCATATTAAAAACCCGACTTCTTTAGGGAAGCAACACGACTCGCCTTATACCTCTCTTATAGTTTGTTCAATATGGGTGATCCAATTTATCAATTGACTAACGATGTATTTAGATTTAATGATACATATACAATTCAAAATATAAGGTTCTAAAGTGTTTTTAACGTTTTTGGGTTCTATTTTAAACATATTAAACATTTAACATTTTTGGGTTCTATTTTAAACATTTTAAAATTTTAGGGGTATATTTTAAACAATTCAAAATATAAGGTTCTAAAATGTAAATTCATATTA
>BQNB010065504.1:1483-34918 GCA_026074375.1 Tanacetum coccineum
TCCGAACGGGTCGGACGGGTCCGGACGGGCGCACTACATCAACCCGAAAGAAGACAAAACGTTAGGCTCGATAAAGAGGGACACCTCTTCAAACCGTTGGACAATAACAAACACTTATGCAACATCACTATCCCGGGAATTAAGGAGCGATGTCTCCAAGGAGTACCGACACCCAAGGCAAAGGCTAGGCATAGGTCGTCTCCTTCATTCCCAAGGTGTCAAGAACAGTATTTCTAAACAGTACTTTAAGTAGTATAAATACCCAAGCATTTACTACTTGAGGGTAAGCATTAATTACACCACACACACATTTATTACATACAGCCCCTTCGGCTCTTACATACGGCCCCTTCGGCTCTTACAAAAGTACTTACTCTCACGCCCGAGCTTGGTCCTGGGTCAACACCCGGGGCGAGCTAACGGGTTTTCTGTCTTACTTTCAGATACTTAGGTGGATTACTTGTCTAGAAGCGTGAGAACTCTCCTATTTCCTCTAGAACGGTAAATTACTTAAACAGGTAAAACTACTAAGGATTAATTTCATATATCACCTTACTTTTAACATTAATTCCATATATATACCCAAAGTGCAATCCATGAATGCATAATGTACAATGTTTTTAAAGCATATTTGGGTATATATAAAATTTCCATTTTTAAAGAGGGGAAATATAAAATTGCCCCAACTACTAAGGCCACCGTTTTAGGCCCCTCAAATGTTTAATGTAACAATCCGTAAATTTCCATGTCAATAATAAACCGTATTTTCATTCTATAATTTTTTTTTATATAAATTATCACTTTTATGGATAACCGTCATCAAACTCAGGCTAACAACCGATAATAAATCAATACATTTTTGTCTTTTATAAGTTGAAGGATTAAATGCAAGTTAATTTAGTTAATTTTATAAATGTCGGGTATTTTTGTAGTACGTGTACATTTTCTTAGGAAACTTCGTGTTTTAAACGTAAAATAATTTAGTTAATTTTATAAATGTCGGGTCATTTTTTATTAAACGTCATTAACAGTCAACGTTTCGTTTCGAACCCCTCATATAATACATAATGAGGTGAGATTCATAAAGAACATGGTCATCTTAAAGAACAAATGGGTGAATCCTAACCACTCATTTTTTCATCATAATAAAAAAACCCACTTTCTATCTTTTTCTTAAAACTCAAATATCTAGCAAACGATAAATCGTTAAACGACCAAAAATACACCATCGCGACGAGTATTTTTTTATCTTTCTATAGAGGGGCACTTTTATATACTTTTGACGAACTAAATTTTTTTTTTTTTCAATCACGTCTGACAAAATCACATGTGATTTTAAGAAATCACATGTGATTGTGATACAAATCACATGTGATTTTTTCAGACGTGAGTGAAAAAAAAATTCGGAAAAAAAGTTCGTCGAAAGTATATAGAAGTGCACTCTATAGAAAGATAAAAAAAATACTCGTCGCGATACTTTCGACGAACTTTTTTCCCGATTTTTTTTCAATCACGTCTGAAAAAATCGCATGTGATTTGTGATACAAATCACATGTGATTTCATTAAATCACGTGTGATTTTTTCAGACGTTACTGAAAAAAAAATCGAAAAAAAAGTCGTCGAAAGTATATAGAAGTGCCCCTTTATAAAAAGATAAAAAAAATACTCGTCGCGATACTTTCGACGATCTTTTTTTCCCATTTTTTTTCAATCACGTCTGAAAAAATCACATGTGATTTGTATCACAATCATATGTGATTTCTTAAAATCACATGTGATTTTGTCAGACGTGATTGGAAAAAAAAAATTTAAGTTCGTCAAAAGTATATAAAAGTGCCCTTCTATAGAAAGATAAAAAAATACTCGTCGCGATGGTGTATTTTTGGTCGTTTAACGATTTATCGTTTGCTAGATATTTGAGTTTTAAGAAAAAGGTGGAAAGTGAGTTTTTTTATTATGATGAAAAAATGAGTGGTTAGGATTCACCTATTTGTTCTTTAAGATGACCATGTTCTTTATGGATCTCACCTCATACCCTCATTGATTAAGCTAAATCATAATTTGTTGTAACTATTGTTGACTGTATTCATTTGCCCAAATACTGTTCTTGCTAATTGATCGATTGATTGTTATTCTTTAATTTTGATCATTAATAAGCCAAATCTTATGCAAGTTAAAACTATATATTAACCACTTTGAAAATTGCCCATCAACATCTTTGATGTTTGTGGATGGTTCTCACTGGTAGCAATTAAATTGTTTATCTCCATGGAATGTTAATTTGATTACAGGAAACAAATATATTATTTTTATTATGTTTTTTTTTGTTGTTCATATAATGGATTAAACTCATGAAATTTCATTTCTTCATACAGATCTTGTGTATGTTCGATGTGTTTTGTGAAAGGGTAGCAAAGAATAATAAGAAAAAAAAAGGTGGAATGGATATTTTACACCTAAAAAAGAAATTATGATGTATTTTAGAGTTTTAAATGTGTATAAAATAATAGTTTGGGTATATAAGACATATTTATATCTTTACAAGGATATATACGTAATTATGAGTTTTGGTCAGATATAATGCAATGAAAACATTTTGGGGATGGACAATATATGCAATTTCTCCCCTGTTTAGTATTATCGTAACGCTTTTATACTTTATATACGTTTTCAATCCGGTTAATCTATTTTAGTACGTTTATACGCTATCGTGCCGTTTTTATCTTTACACTTTTTCATCTATTTCCACTGTTTTTGTCTATTTTTGTACGCTTTTGTACGTTTTTGTATGTTTTGTACGTTTTTGTAACTTTGCATACGTTTTTGTACAGATAAAAACGAAAAAAACGTATAAAACACACAAAAACGTATAAAACGTACGATGAAACAAATGAAAACGGATGAAAAAGGGTTAAAAACGAATGAAAACGTAATAAAATGCAAAAAAATGTATAACGGATGAAAATGTTAAAACGGACAAAACATATGGAAAATGGTTAAAAAAGAATGAAGACATAAAAAATGTATAAAAACAGATGAAAACGGATAAAACACATGAAACGGATGGAAAACGGCTAAAAATGAATGAAAACGTAAAAAATGTATAAAACAGATGAAAACGGATGAATACGTATAAACGGATGAAAACGTACAAAAACGGATGAAAACGTATAAAAACGACTAAAAACGTCAAAAAGGGGTAAAACGGATGAGAATGTATAAAACGGATAAAAACATATAAAACGTATAAAAACGGATGAAAACAATTAAAACGGATGACAGCGTATAAAACGAATTAAAACATAAAAACATATAAAACGGATGAAAATGTATAGAAACGGATAACTACGGATGAAAACATATAAAAATAGATAAAAAAGTATAAAAACAGATGAAAACGGATTAAAATGTATAAAAGCGGATAAAACGGATGAAAATGGATAAAACAGATGGAAAACGTTTAAAAACGAATGAAAACGTAAAAAATGTAATAAATGTATCATAACAGATAAAAATGGATGAATACGTACAAAACGGATGAAAACGTATAAAAATGGATGAAAACGTTAAAAACGGATGGAAATGTAAAAATGGATAAAAACGGATAAAACATATAAAAACGGACAAGTTTTACTATTTGTTGGTAGATATCCAACAACATGATATGTACTATTTATAATGCATGTATTTGTATTCTTTAAACCTAATGCTTAAAATTTGAGTAAAGCTGATTGTTTTCCTTTAAACGTAAATGTTTAAATGACAAGTTTTACTATTTGAAAATAATCGCGCGTGCTCTGTCACATGACAAGTTTTACTTCTTGACATTATTAAGCTTGAAGGATTCAGATCTAATAGAAAGAACACAAATTTACAAAGTCTAAAAAGTGATTCAGAGAATTCATCTTAAAAATCAACTCCACTCTTCATCATATCCCTAAAAAAAATCACTACTCCACTCCCGTTTTTTTTTCAATATTTTTGGTGAAAGGGGCAGTTTGGTATTTTGACTCATTTTCTAATTTCACCCCAAACTTCAAATTGCCATAACTTTCAAACGACAAACTTGTACGAAAAACCGATTTCACCATATTTTCCAAAATTTAATTCTCTCTTAATTTGTATTCATTTTGATATATGAATAGCAACTTTTTTTAGATTTTAAGTGGGTATTGATTTTCTCAAAAAATTTGGCATCTTCGGCCCTAATTTTGTCTAACTTAAAGGTTGAATTACGCAAAACTTAAAACTAGAAAGTTGTAGATTTCTGGCCATTCTTTACACAGAATTTTGAATTACTCAAATCCGATATGATATGAGTGAGATGCCGCGTTTTGAAAATGATGTTTTAAACATATCTAGACATCTAGTGCACACAAGGTGTTTAATAAAATGCCTAAGATATACTTTCCTTGTAAAAATATATTTAAATGCATTAATTGGTGTATCACAATTTTTAGTTATTTGAGATCGATAGGTGATAGGCAGGATACGGGATGTGGTTTGGACGTAAGATATTTTTGTGTAGGAAATTTCTTTTTTTTGGTTTGGAAATAGTTGTAAGAAATAAACGGTCAAAATAAAAGTTTGTGAAAATTTGTTCTTGATGTAGATGCAAGTTGATGATGAAAAACATTGATGAAAAGTGTATGTTTGTTGAAGAACATTGATGAATACTGATGAACAACATGTAGATTGATATTGTCTTGTTTATCAATTAATCTTTGTTCATTAGTCAGTCTTATTCATCAGTTAGTAATGTTCATCAGTTAGTTTTTTTCATCGTCCTTGTTCATTAATTAGTATTGTTCATTAGTTTTTTTATGATCAATATCACAATGTTCATCAGTTAGAACACGTTATGCATGAGTTCTTTTTTATGAACAACATCACAATGTTCGTTCATCAGTTACATCTTATATCACGATAGGGGTGAGCATCGGTCCAAAACCAGACCGGACCGGCCAAGACCGGACCGGACCGAGACCGAATTGGTCTAAAACGCCGGACCGAGGACCGGACCGAAAAAGGACGTGTACCAGTCCGAGTCGGCCCGGTCCTTTATCCTAGTAACACCCCCAAAAATTGTGTCGTACGGAAATAAGTCCGGGGCTTAGTTCATAATACAACACACCATAGATACAAGAGAACGACCCTAATGTTTCGTATGAAAGAATTCTCGAGTTGATTTTCTTGAAATTGATATAACAATCGTCCCATAATTGCATCACAATAAAAAGCTTGAAAGCAATACAACGAGATTTGATCATTTGTATGTAAGTAGAAATCCATGAGTGAAATCTTGTCAAATTTAGAGTCCAATGCACATCAGGTAAGCCAAGCATCTAATTCACCTGAGAAAAACATGCTTAAAATGGTCAACATAAAGTTGGTGAGTTCATAGATTTTTGTAAGTGTAAATGTTGAATCAAACATTTGTAAAGCGTGTATGACCATTTCAATCCTTATAATAGTCACCCAAAATGTATGTATGAACGTTGAATAAAAGATGTGTATGACTATTGTATCCCATACGATAGTCACAAAAAGTTAAGTATAGTTGGAACAAAGCGTTTATAAAGTATGCATGACCATTGTATCAAATACAATAGTCACTATGTGTGATTATGATTGCACCCCTAAGTTCATGAAACTATGACGTAGACTTATATGTATGCCACTTTATTCAAGGCACAGTAAGAGTTCATGACTATGTAATTGTTGGCCATGTAGACACCAATCCCATCATGTTCCGACATGGTATAACGTTCGTTACCGGTGATAGCTATTGTCAATCCCAAATAGATATATTTTATAACATTCGCTCTCACCCTCTGAGTGATTTACAGTTCATGCAACTTAAGCTAATCCGTAATCATAAGAGTAAAGTATAGTTGTTACGTCCATAAGTGTAAACAAGTATTGTATCTCATTGCGAGATATATAAATGAGTATGTAAACCAATTTGTAATCAACCATGTAAATGCATTTGCCAACAAGCATGTTCTCACCCCAAAAGTATATGTAAAACAAGTAAAACATGAGGCTATAAACTTACCTCGATGATGTAGAACGATTGGCAGAAATGCACATATTAAGCACAATACAAACGGAAACCGGAACGACTCGACCAAGAAGTTGCGGCTTATCTTAACGGCTATGACCCACTAGCTTTGGATAATGTATTTGGGTTTTCCGATGGATAGTTACATCAACGCGACACGTTGATAAAAGATTTAGATTTCAAGTTATAATAGTTTGGTGGTTGGTTAAATAAAATAAATCGAAAAGTAAACGCAAAGTATGTAATATATTCCGTATATATTACATATGAAAAAAATGAACAAGTATATAATTCATATCGTGACGTGAATTATATAACAAAGACAAACAACCAAAAGAATAATACGAAGTGTATATAATACGTGACATGTATTATATATGAAAATAAAATAAAAGTATATAATACCTTATAAGTATTATATAAGAAACATGAGAAAAATAATCAAAACAACATAATTCGACACGTGTTCGGAAATCACCAATTAAATTAATAAAGAGTTCTGGCATAAAAGTAAACTCACGTTTTAATGCTATGAATTATGTAAACGATGTTTTTAATTTTTTTACAAAAGTTATGATTTTATCTTCTAGTCGGAAATTATAAAATAATATTTTATAATTTAGTATATTGTTTCCTTGACGGGTTTTAGTTAAAATAGTTGTCTCATCTATAAAAGTATATATAACATCCCGTGTTTTTCAGATCATGTTACGATTTCAATTATTCCATTATTTCTTTATTTTATAGAGTTTTGCGTGTTTACTTTTTCTTATTTAAATCGTCTAGTTAAATTTTAATAAGTAAATTTAATCAAGAATGTAATAATGGGATTAGTACTACGTTTCACTAGAAATCTAGTTATCAGTCTCACTACAACTTAGTTATCCAAAAACGAATACATTCTATTCTTTGTTTTTTTACCACTTAGTGTAAATTCTAATACATAAATTAGAGCAAGACTTATATTTCTTTCTTGTTCCTCAAATGACGCAAGCAACAAAACTCCTTAAGCAATAAATCTCATACAAGAAACAAATGAGCTTCCCTACAATCTAGCAAAGAGTCACGTACACTTTTGTTTCCAAATCCTAAAACCAGTGATATTCGATTAGAAAAGATGTACAAATATCCCATCCCAATATAATCCTATTACCCAATGTATAAAGCCCAAAGTCTCTTTTTATAAAACTTAAAAACCCACGTGAATACTAGACTGCTTTTCTCTTGATTATGCTCCTACGCAACAAACAGTATCCACCTTTTCATCACTATACATTGACCATGTGTAAGTCCCAAAGATGCCTTACCTTATATGGATTAACAAGGAAACGTGACCTTCAATGGAAACACTATGCCTGCAATATTATGTGAGTACATAAAGACTTGCATTCTCCTTTGCAAACTTTAGATAAGAAAAACACAGGAACTACCACACCATCAAATTCATAAATCACACCTTGGGTCTCATTGTCCCCCTGCCCTTGTTTCGACTCACATACAACACACCATTATACCATTTCATTCATAATAAACCCTAATCTCAAGAAACCCTAATTAGGTTTCTTTGGGTTCATTTTTCTTACAAGTCGACCGCACCAAAGCAGCAAACAACGATCGTGTTGGGTCTATAAGGGGTGCAATAGGCATATTTAGTATTGGTTTGGGTGTTTGGTTTGTATACGTGAAGGGTAAAGAGGTCGAGTATTCATAGTAGTTTTTGGGTCAAGTCTTCTACGTATTCATCCCTACCTTTTGTAAGCAAATCACTTATTGCTATTATCTTTATTATGCAATTTGTGTGTCTTAGTTGTGTGCTTGAAAATTTGTTAAAAATAAAACCTACTTTGTTCACTTCCTGATATATGTCGAATATATAGTAAAACCCTATAAAACTTGTAAGTTATTAGTAAAACATGGGCCATGATTATGCGAGGGTTATAGGCATGGAATGGCAGCCATTATGGCTTGGGCTCGTTGGCTAAGTAACACGAAAACACATATACTAAACTTTTAAAACAAAAGAACGCAGCCCACACTTGTAATTTTGAGTACATTATTCGGCGACTAGGAGTTGTGTATAAAATCGAAACTTGATTATTTTCGTAAGTAGGTCATGTAGTAATTGTTTTGCCCATGAAATCACTAGTTTTCGTCAAGAAATGAAGATGTTAGAAAGTCTCAAAACTAGGCGTGAAAACTGCTATTTTTCTACTGTTTTGTAAACGACCAGCAAGGCGTTTTTCTCAATTTATTGTGATGTTTATACCTAATGATAATACGAACCAAATACTGTTAATTGAAGCCTGTAGTGCCATCTTTACTTAGAAATAAAAACCAGCCATTTTCGTTTAGAAACCAACTCGTAATTTGCATTTCCCCCTGAAATGGTTGTTTCGGCCCCACCCCCCAAGTGTTGACAATATGTCGAATACCTAGTGTGCAAGAAGTCATGACTGCTGGTGCGTACACTGACTTTTTGCCCTACTTTTGACCCTGATAACGACCCCAACACACTAAACTTATAATGGATAGATTAAAGCCGACATGTCCTAGTTTATTAAGGTATTTTCATCTCGTCCTAACGTTGGGTAACCAAGTCGTAAACTGAGGCCAAAACACTAACCTCGCAGTCAGCACATGTTGAAATAAAACTCAAATATTTTTCTAAGTCTGAAAAACTGCCCGATACACCTTGCCGACACCAATACCTTTAGGCCCCCTAATTTTAACCCATATAAATGACCTCGTTGGACAAAAATTAAAAGACAAACAGCATAGATGATCCTACGCCGAGCGATGTCGAATGTATTTTAGTTTCCTAAACCGTTAATTAACGAATCCATAAACATATTGTAAAACTCTAAACCGTCAAATAGTAAAACTAAATTATAATTACACTTATTCGATTTGTTAAACGTCACTATTTCGTCTAGTTATTTGTCACACTTAGAGACCAAACCAAGGGCTGAACTAAACTAACATTTTAAAGTATATGTGACCTAGTTTCCAAAATGTCCAATATCGTAAGTTGCGTGTTTATATTTTGAACGCATTGACCAAATAAATTTGACCACTTAAGCATGAAAACGTTTTTTTTAAAACATCATTATTTTAAATGGAGCTCAAGCACACACTAGGGACGAGATTGCAAGTATTTAGCTTTATATTTTCTGCTAGTAAATATGTATTATTTTTACTTAGGTTGCGGATAAAGTCGTTTGCATTGTTTTTCGTGCCACTACCTTGCTATTCCGTTATCATTGCTTGAAGTGAGTTTATAGTCCATATCTTACTCTTTTTAAATCATTTATCAAATCTTAGGGATGAGATCATATTTGTTTTACAAAATGGATGCAAGTACATTTAAATTCAAATATTACGAGTTTTCCTAAGTAGCTATAACCCACTATGCCCTTCATCATGAACTGTTAATTGCGTATATGTAATTGTTAATTTCATTATGTGAGCGCGAATATGATGAATAGATTTATTTAGGAATAACATCCCCGTTCGGGCAAGTAGCACTTGCTAGTTTACCGGTTGGCTGGAAACGACGAATGTATACCATTTGGACTCATAGATGTTACGGGTTGAACATCTACATTGGGCACCATCATTTATATGTATTTGATATACTTACATTATTTAGCTTCAGTGTCATGAGCTTAGTGCATATCGTAATACATTTTTGTGATATTGTATTCGTTACTTTATTATAGGTAATTCTTGCTATCCGCTTCATTAAATTTATAAACCTATAAATTCACCAACATTATTGTTGACAATTTAAACATATTTTCTCAGGTCAATAAGGTGCAAGTCATGGATACATTAGATGGTTGTCTTTTGAAGTCATATTACTATAAAGATTTACGTGCATTACATTTTGGGATATTGTTATGTTGTGAAATCTTTACTTTTTTCAAGTTAAACAAGTTAAGCCTATGGGATTTTGTAACGAACCATTTATGAAATCCAATGTATCAGTTTTTAAACGGCTCTTATAAAGGTCGTTCTCATATCTTGTGCTATTGATCTATGAAGTAATACCCCCGGAACATCATATTCCGCTGCTGCCTATTTTGGGGGTGTTACAGATTGGTATCAGAGCCAAAGTTATAGAGAACCAGGTCAAATGTTTTTACTTGGTCTTTAACCATTTTTCAAACATTGCGTCAGTCAAAAGTTTTTCCAAGGGACATACATGCAAACGGGTAGTGTTGCATCTAGTTTGCATATAATATACATGCTTACATGTCATGCATCAATTTAGCATTAGTTGATTATACTAAGTGCTTACATAGGTTATATACGTGTTAATATTACATTATGTATATTACTGCTGGTCTTATATAATATACTTATACAAGTTTATATTATGGTTGCAGATTAGCCATGTCATCAGATAACGCATCGTCTGCAGTTATCTATACGTCTATATCTTCTGATTCGAAAGGACTATCATGAGGTATTCTACTTGTGAATGCCGGCGAGCTTCCAAAGATGGACCCCTATGAGGAGGTTGCCCAACAAGGGAAGGCATCACCACTGTCATCTGCTTATGTACCTGACCCCATGGAGTTGGACGAGCATGTACCGGTATATGTTTCAAAGCCATAGCACCCGGAGTACCATGTACCATCAGATGATGACATCCATGTTGAGGATTAGCCTTATGTTGAGGACGCTTCACCGACTGCTAAGTCACCTCGATACATTGCTGACTCGGATTTGATAAAGGATGATACTGATGCGGATTCTATTGACTATCTAGATGAGCTCGGGGATGGGGATGAGGATCTCGAGGAGGATCCCAATGAGGAGCATGATCCCGAGGATGATGATAAGGATCCCGAGGAGGATCCTAGTAAGGAGCATGAGCCTGAGGATGAGGATACTAGGGAGGAGGAGCCCTATGAGGGTTCTGATGAGACTAAGCCGTTCAAGGAGGACGAGACTGCTGCTACACCACCGCCACCTGGATGCCGTGGAGTGAGGATATCTGTCAAACCTCAGCCACCCATGGCCGCTTCCGCCTAGGAACTTATTGATGCATTTGCTGCTGGATCACCTCCATTTCCACTACCACCCACAAGCCCTGCTTATGGTCAGGCACTACTAGGTCATAGGGCAACCATGATCCGTATGAAAGATGACATCCCCGAGGAAGACATCCCACCTCGGAGGAGATTTGTACTTACTGCTCCCCCACCTAGGTGTGATGTAGCAGAGAGTTCTGCTTCTGCTGCTGCTAGAGCACCTAGAGGTCAGTATGATTTTGTTGATACTATTGAGGCAGGACAGGGGTTGATTCGTAGTCGTGGTCATGATGCCCGGATTATTGTTAGAGCTGCTGATAGAGTAGAGGATGTTGGTTATGTTAGAGCTTTACCGACTTTTGAGCATAGGATGATGACTTCCATTAAGGAAGTCAACTTGAGGGTCAGCTACCAGGCACATGTTCGCAAGCGAGAGAGTAAGGATTTCTATACATAGCTTCTTGATGCTCAGACTGACCGCAGAGACATTAGACTCGAGATTGATGTTGTGAGAGGCCAGAGGACTGCTTACGAGACAGAGTTGCGCAACGTACACCAGGCTTACCTTAGTTCTGAGGCTTGGAACAGGGCATTATTGGCACGACTTGAGACACTGGAGACTCACATGAGTCGTATGGAGTGGCAGCGCCAGAGCGCGGAGGATCATGCAGTCAGACACATGATGCTTACCTATGTACTAGAGGCTAGAGCTCAGATTGATACGGTGGAGGACACCGGTAGTAGCTGTTAGTTGTACTTTTCATTTCTAGCTATCTTGTATAGTCTATTAAGTTGTATGGGTAACTTCCAGCTAATAGACTCTAGGATCGTATTTTTATTTTCTGTACTAGATCATTAATGGTCATTTTGTATCAAAACAAATCATGTATGATTCGACATTATGTTATGAAATGTTGATGTTTTATGATATGGTTGACAAAGGGAGAAATAGGTTGATGCGCTCAGATGAACTTTACAAGTTCAGTGATAGGACATTAACAGGGCTTCGAACTTCGTTGGATGACATCACTAAGAATATTCGAATGCAGTACCTGCCACAAAGAAGATGGAGTACAATTGGAAAATAAAAGAGGTAATATCATGATCAAGGCGATTGACCAAGCAGCTGAAGGAAAAAAGGATGATGAGGAGCCTCGAAAAGTTTGTTGGTGGGAGACACTACGGAACTGACCTTCGACTACTTCAACGAACAATATGACTTTGTCATATTGTGTTCGTCATCATAAGGTCATTTCGTATATTTTATAATCTTGTGAATATGTATATATGAAGTGTAGACACTCATATATACATATTCAAGGATTAATAAAAATATACGAAATGACCTTATGATGACGAACACAATATGACAAAGTCATATTGTTCGTTGAAGTAGTCGAAGGTCAGTTCCGTAGTGTCTCCCACCAACAAACTTTTCGAGGCTCCTTATCATCTTTCTTTCCTTCAGCTGATTGTCAATCGCCTTGATCATGATATTACCTCTTTTATTTTCCAATGTACTGCATCTTCTTTGTGGCAGGTACTGCATTTGAATATTCTTAGTGATGTCATCCAACGAAGTTCGAAGCCCTGTTAATGTCCTATCACTGAACTGGTAAAGTTCATCTGAGTGCATCAACCTGTTTCTCCCTTTGTTGTCAACATAAATATATCCTTGAGGGTCTTGATATGGACTGTACGGGTCCTTATTCCTGAGGCCGAGTCTTGTAGTTTCTGGCTTGGTGACGTTGATCTTCTTCTGGTAACTTTCAACTCCTAATTGAAGATCTTCGACTCTCTTTTGAATAACCATGCTTCTGGTTGGACATTCATATTAGTGCTCTATGCAAAGACAGAAACATATCACCTAGAGAGATTGGTGAGCCTGTTTTGAACAATAAGGAGCAACATGTCTTTGATGTCGTTGATACGAAGTCGCCTTCCTTGAATGTGTAAAGGTAGTTATCGGCTCTTCGTACTTTAATCTCTCTCAAGTACCCATACCCATGCTTTCTCATTACCTCGACCCGAGTCACTGCTAGAATATGTTTGGTAGAATACACATCATGACTGGATTCCAGGCCTCGTGCATACCCATAGAAGGTCTTACGTTGATCTCTCAAATGAGAAATACCCCAAAGTGCATGTTTATCATAGGTGTTAGCCTCAATTTATTGAGTCGAACAAGGAAATTCGGTCACTCTACGATAGAACTTCGGTCTTTAATTAGTTAATGTTGTAATAGGATAATATCAAGAATCAGGCTCGATAGATAATCTAATATTGTATATGTTTTGGGTTTAATCCCAAGCAAAACCCGAGCCCGGGTCCTAGTTAAATATCCCGCGCGGTGTACTATTATGTGGTCGGGGAATATAAGAGACTTTTCACTTGTAGGTATAAATTATCCTTCCCGTATTCATCAATATAGCTATTGAGTAAATCTTCTCTCTTTCTACAACAATTCATCACAGCTCGCTCATAGATTCAGCATCTCCCTCTTCTAGTCACACCATATAATATCATCTCTCTTCTTTCTCACCTTCTCACTGCGCTCTTCGATCTTCTCCCACCCCCACGTCCAGCGCTGCCAATGATCGATTTTATCGATCACGCTGCTGTCTCGCTCCCGTGAGTCTCACACCCCGCACCTATACACTGTGTGTGATATGTGGTAGAGAACACCAAGAGACCACTTGCACTCAAACAATCAGTATATGAACTCCGTGAGACAAATTCAAGCATGTCGTAGTGAGTAGAGAATACGTATCTTTAGTGAGAAGACCATATAGTAATCTGTGAGTAGCGCGGATAATACGATAGACATATTTCTGTGTGAGAGATGAGTATAGAGAGAGAGAGAGAGAGAGAAGATACTACTTAGCTCTGTCACTAGAATGTTCATCTACGTTGTCTGATCGCTTGTTTGGATATCGTCTGCAGTTCTCAATTGCCGTGATCACTTATTTCGACAGAGTCCTGAGTCCCCAAGTGTGCATGGTGACACTCACAAAAGGATGATGGGGTTAGTGGTATAGCTCTTGTGTCTCTCTCGCAATGTGTGCGAAAGATGTGTGTGTAATCCGTAATCATCTCTGTGCGCGATCTTTGTGATCCTATGTTCACTATGATGTAGTGCTACGAGACGCTCGCGCACTAACTCCTCACAAAATACATCAGCTCTGCTCTCACTCGCTCCCCACTGTAACTTGTAGTACTTACATAAATTGTGTCTCGTATATCAGTTGTTCTCTCTAACTCAATAAGCAGATATGACTAGGATCATGCTGTGATCCACATTGCTCAGCTTTGAAGAGAACTTTTAAATAGCTGGCACACTAAATGGGATTCTGACTGATGAAGTCAAGCTATCGAGACGTGACAAAGTTTCATGTAGCCGTGTGCATAGAGGTCGCATGTGCAGATGTGATATGAAGTATCTACACATAGGAAATATAATAGAAGCAACCCTCAATCTAGTCTCTTGTCCACGACACTAACGAGTCTTTGACGGTTTGTCCCAGCAGAATGATGTAGTGGGTCTATATGTAAGCTCATACCTTTGACGGAGAGGTTCACTTGTTCGTGAAGAGTCTTGGTGCATCTTTGTACGTATTTTCAGATATGTGGTGTCTAGGGGGTTCTAGAGGTACGTGTTGAGGTTTGGTATGTGCCAAATCATGTTTAGATGCACCTTTCCTTAGGTTCTTCATACATCATTACGTAGGTTCTCCTCTTGATCTTGTGGTCATATCCGAATCTACAATCTTTGAAACTCTGTGTTCCTCTGACTGAAACAGTAGACTTTATCTATTAAATGATTTTTGATGTGAGATGAGTAGTGGCGCCTCTGAAATGTGGATGCGCACGCCACTGTACCCGATACCGCAGCTGATAGTCTTGTTCTAGTTTTTCGGATAAGACGTGCTACCGTTGATTTTGACATCACATTTTTAGGTTTGCAAATATAGTACCTTGTGACAGAAGGTGTCTTACTCTCTTTGTAAAGCATATGCGATCAGAGTACATCAGTGTAGTCGAAAGGGCGCTTCTCTGTCTTCTGCATTCTAAATCTTCCCTACATTCTTTATCCCGCTTCTCTGACATGTCACAATTGAGTATAATATACTTTAATGAACAGATAAGTGGAGAAAGACAGTCTTGTCGTGAGTCAAGTAAAAGACTTGATCTAAAGTCCATCATAAGCATGTTGTATCTGTGTTCACAAGCAATAAGCTCCTAGTCGAGATTCAATGATTGAGAGCTTTCATCTCGCCAATTTTAGTCAATCAAGAGTATGATACTCTCGCTCCTCTCTCTCGTTGAATGTAAAGGAGATTGTAGAATATGCGGTTAATAATGTGCCGTTCCTAAGGATGTGTGCCACGCTCAATCTTCTCAAGCTCGAGCACGTCATCTCAGCCAGTACCACGATCGCATCTGTGTGCGCTCTCACAGCTCACCCACTTGTAGCTCCCCTCTCCCTTAACTAGATTAGGAGATGTCCGCTGTTAAAAACTCCTGATAGCCCCTTGCGGTTTTGCTGGAAGAATAATGAGTTTGTAGATACAACATAGACCCAAGCTCGCGCCATTAAATTGTATTAACTTGAATCAAGTGTGTAAAGAGTATTATATACCTTCCAACTCCTCACACACGCTACTACCATGTGATGTACTGCATCTCTCTTCGCGCTCTCTAGCGCATAACGTGTGTAGATGTATACTGCGTCCCTCGCGATACACCGCATACATTAACTATATCACCCGCTATCACGCCACATCTACATTCTCCGCTACCCACGCGTACTATCGCTACCCACAACCTTCACTGCGATAACATCCGCGGCTCTCACAAGCATGCGCCTTCCTGCAATATACTGTCCACCACCATACACTATGAAACACCTGCTCAGGTCGCGAATCGTTCTTAGGTTCGTATTTCCAAATTTTAATGAAGGGCATCTCGCCACTGATTCTACACTTACCTTCTAAAGAGCAAAAAATAAAATATCACAAAAATATATTACGATATGGCACTGCTCCTGACACTGAAGCTTAAACAATGTCTGTATATCAAATCACTTGTAAATGATGGTGCCCCCCAATGTAGATGGTTCCAAACCATAACATCTCATGAGGTCGAAAAATGGAAGACATTCGTCGTTTTCGGCCAACCGGTAAACTAGCAAGTGCTACTTGATGTTAATTCCCAAATAGATCTATTCATAACATTTGCGCTTAGAATCGAGTAATTAACAGTTCATGATGATGGGCATAGTGGGTTTTAGCTACCTAGGCAAACTTTAATATTTGAATTAAAATGTTCTTGATCCATTTTCGCTAAAACAACATGATTCATTCCCCAGAGAATTGATAAATGATTTAAAAGTGTAAAGTGGGGGGACTATAAACTCACCTTAGGGAATGAAAGTATGATATAGCAAATGAGTGACTCGTCACTTGGTAGTCCGAATGCAACCTAAATATTGTAGGTCGTATAAATATATTGCACTTGAATAATTTCACCTATATAATCTTATAATGTTAATCACTACCTACTGCTGTCACTTTTTATCCAATTTTTAGATTAAGCACTCTTAGTATTTAGTTGTTAAGTTTCAAGTTAGAAGTAATCTAGATATAGCTTAATATAGCTTAGGTTTTAGTTTTCATTTTATTGCTTATTTTCTTAGCCTAATCAGCTGTTAAAAGACCTCTGCATCAGCAGTACTAAGTTAGTTAGTACTGCTGAACTTTAGGCTTATAATTGGCTTAGCTATTGTAGGATTTAGGATCTTAATTTTAGCTTAACTTTAGTAGACATATAGCTTAGCATAAATCATTACCCATTTTATATTTTCAACTTAATAATCTAGATTTATTTTGCTTTTAAAAGTCACTTAAAAACCTGGAAAGCCAAAAACAGCAGTTTGCCAAAGTAGATTCTTAGATTGTGAAATTAAGCTTAAGGTTCTAGTTTTTATTGCTTATATAGATAGTTAATAAGTAGTTTAATTAGTTCTCAGAAGCTTAGAACCTAGTTTTGCTTTTTGTGCCTTTTAGCTTATTTGGATTTTGTGCTTATTTCTTTGTTTTCTGAGTTTGCAAGATTGTTTTTCATTTTCAGCTATCAAATATAGTTTCTAGCTCTCTTTTCTCTTCTTAATTAGCTTAAGCAACATATAAGCTCTTTAGAACATCTTTCCTTTTTCATAATAAGCTTAATTTGAGCTTGATAGAGCTGTTTAAGTAAAAGTGAGTCCAAACACCCACTTTCTGAGGGCAGAAGCTTCTCAAGCTTTTTGTGAGCTTATTAGTGCTTTTCAGACATAAGTGCTTTTGTAAAAGTTATTCTCCCTACTTTGTTCTACAACTTTGCTCTTTCAAGTTTTTAGTGATAAGCACTTTTAAAATTTGAGCTTATAATTGGACTTGGGGTGAAGTCGGGGTTGGGCCTCAGGGATTGTTTGTGTAACTTTCAAATTTTATTTGTGTCTTAGTTAGTCCTTGCCTGTTAGTTACTTTAGCTCAGTTAGTCCTTTTCCCTTTTGCACCATTAGTCCCTAGGATAGTTATTAATTAGTTTTAATTAATTTTAATTAATAATTAGGGTTTAGTTTTAATTAGTTTAATTAGTCTTTAATAAAAAGTAAAAAAATTAGGGCTTTTATTTTTAGTAATTTTCTGCACTTTTTCTTTATTTAGTGTAATTTTTATAAAAATTTTAGGATTAAATTTTTAATATTTTTATTATTTTTAAGTTTTTAATTAGTTTAAATCTTTAAAAAGCCATATTATTATTTTTTATAGTTTTTAATTAGTTTAAATTTTTAGTACTTAATTTGCTATTTTTTTAAGATTTAATTAGATTAAATTAGTTTTTAATTCATAATAAATTCAAAAATAATCAAAAAAAATATTTTTCTTTTTCCTAAAATTTTCTTTTGTCCTATCTTAGGTTTAGAAATTTAGTTTACATTTTTAGGAGTAAAATTTAGTTTACTTGCTTAATTATCGCGTTTTATTTGTCTTTCGTAGTTGTTAAGTGCTTTAGTTGTTTTAAATTGTTTGTTTTTAATTAGTAGTTATAGAAACCCAATCAATCTTCGAACCCATTCAAATCAATATCCAATATCAAGCGAGGTTTCAATTTCTCAAATCATTGAGAAAATGATCCGGGAAATCATACTTCCCGGTAAAGATACGTATATTATATATTATATATATATATTTTAAAGAGTGAATTTTCCTTAGGGAATTTTCTTAATTGCTCTTGTTGAGATATTATATATTATTATTAGAATATTGTATACCGTATCAACCTCCAACATCTTCAGCAGTGAGGTTGTCAGGTTTTAATGCTTCGGTTTGAGCTTCTAGGATTTGTTTAGGAAGGTTCAAGCCAATAGTCATGACTAAGGCTCGGACCCTTAAAGGTTTAACCCTTTCTTTTCTGCTTAATGCATCAGCAACTACATTCGCCTTCCTTGGGTGGTAACGGATTTCACAATCGTAGTCACTAAGAAGCTCCAACCATCGTCGTTGTCTCATGTTCAACTCTTTTTGGTCAAGAATATGTTGTAAGCTCTTGTGGTCAGTGAATATGGTACACTTTGTCCCGTATAAGTAATGTCTCCACGTCTTAAGGGCAAACACTATAGCTCCGAGCTCCAGATTATAAGTTGTGTAGTTTTTCTCATGGATCTTCAGTTGTTGAGAAGCATAGGCTATAACTTTCTCGTTTTGCATAAGCACAACACCCAAACCCTTATGCGATGCATCACAATAAACAATGAAGTTTTTTGATCCTTTAGGCAAGGCCAAAATGGGTGCGCTACACAGCTTTTGTTTAATCAATTAAAATGTAGTTTCCTCCTTTTCTCCCCAGTCGAACTTTACATTCTTCTGAGTTAGTTTAGTCATGGACTTTGCGATCTTGGAGAAACCTTCAACAATCTGCTTTCTGTAATAAATCCACGAGTCCTAAAATTGGCGGATCTCTGTTGGACTCTTAGGAGATGCCCAATCTTTAATTGACTCGATCTTTGCAGGATCTACATAGATGCCTTTGCTATCTATCACATGGCTGAGAAATTACACCTTTAGAATCCAGAACTCACACTTAGAGAATTTTGCGTACAACTCCTCTTTCTTAAGTAGTTCCAAGATTAGCTTGAGATGTCATTCATACTCTTCCTTATTCTTTGAATAAATTAGTATGTCGTCAATAAAGACAATTACAAACTTATCCAAGTACGGCTTGCACACCCGGTTCATGAGGTCTATAAATACCGCGGGTTCGTTTTTTAAACCAAAAGGCATCACTTGAAATTCATAATGGCCATAACGCATCCTAAACGCGGTCTTCGGAATATCTTCCTCGCGAACCCTCAACTGGTGGTAACCTGATCGTAGGTCAATCTTTGAGTAGACACTCGACCCTTGAAGTTGATCGAACAAGTCATCGATTCTAGGTAGTGGATAACGGTTCTTCACTATTAACTTGTTCAGTTCATGATAATCAATGCACATACAAAACGATCTATCTTTCTTCTTGACAAACAAGACCGGGGCTCCTTAGGGTGAAGAGTTAGGTCTTATAAATCCCTTGTCGGATAGTTCTTGAAGTTGTTCTGCCAGTTCTTTCATTTTGGATGGTGCCAACCGATAAGGCGCTCATGCTACATGTGCAGCACCGGGTATCAAATCAATCTGGAACTCTACTTGTCGAGTTGGTGGAATACCTGGCAAGTCTTCAGGAAAAACTTCAGGAAAGTCTTTGACAATCGGCACGTCCTCAAGTTGCTTCCCCTCCGACTTGTCCTTGGCTTCCTTCGTGGTAATGTGTGCCAAAAAGACATCACATCTCTTTGACAAATACTCTTGTTCCCTAGTGCACGAGATGATATTTAGTCAGGATTCTTTCCTTTGATTGCTTCTATTGCCTTGAAAAATTAACGTATCTTTTCCGAAAGGAACACATACGATCTTTTCGTTACAGATGATCACTCCATGATACTTTGTTAATCAATCCATCCCGATAATGACATCGAAACTACCGAATGGGACCGGCATCAAGTCGATGTTGAAAGAATGATTCATGAAGTTTAGAGTGCAACCTCGAAATCTGGGGTTACCTAATCAATGTATTTTCTCATCGGCTAATTCAACTGTCAGAATGGTTATGCTAATGTAGTGGGGTTATGTTAATCGAGGCACTAAAGGTAGCAAATACAAAGCTCCTATCCGTACCAGTATCAAACAAAACTGTAGCATAACGGTTGTTGAGAAAAAACGTACCCGTGATGACGTTAGAGTCCGGGCTAGCATCTCTTCCCCCCAAAGCATAAGCTCTTCTTTAAGCTATGCCATTCCCATGGTTCTTCAGTTTTAGGCAATTCCTCTTCATATGACAGGTGTTACCATATTCATAGCATGCCCATGCCTTTTAATTATTGTTGTTGTTGTTGATGGTATTGACTCGACAATCAGTGGTAATTGCACTTGGTGCATAGGCCATACTTGGGTGCACATTGCCTAGTGTGATAGTAATTGCACTTGGTGCATAGAGGTAGGTACCCAATATAAACCTTCTTTTCACTTGGTGCATAGAGGTAGGTACCCAATATAGACCTTCTTTTCACCAAGGCCATTAGTGTACGCACCAAGCTACATTTTGCTTCTTGTAAATGTTTGTTGTTGTTTATTGTTTCTTGAACGAATCATCGGCCTTCCTCTTGTTTTCATTCTGCCTTTCTGCATAAGTGCGGAGTTTCTGATCCATCAAGTCGTTGGCCAACTCGATAGCATCATCAAGAGTTTTGGGTCTTGTAGACATGACATTCCCATGAATGTTATGAGGGAGTCCACTAATGTACTTTTCAACCTTTTCGGTCTCATTGGCAAGGAATTTGGTGCACATCAAGGCTAGTTCTTGGAAACGCTGAGTATAAGTTGCAACATCGTTTCCCCTGACCTTAAGATTCCATAGTTTAATTTCAAATTTCTTGATTTTGCCTTTTGGACAATATTTGTCTGTCAATTTCTTCTTGAGAGTCCCCCAAGTCATAGCATAGGCAACATCATAACCTAAATTTCTCACATGACCATTCCACCAGGTTAGTGCAGCACCCAGCAGAGTGTAGGTAGCGAACTTCACTTGATTTTTGACGGTATAACCGCTAATGTGGAATACTGATTCCATCTTTTGGAACCATTGAGACAAGCCAACAACGCCTTCAGTTTCTTTGAAGTTTAAGGGTTGGCATTTCATGAAGTCGGGGTAGGAACAGAAACGTGCAGGTTACACAAGCCTTCTGATTCCTCCTCTTGGACATTGGATTTCGTCATCCTAAGTATGGGTAGAGTTTCTTTGGATTGCCCGATCGATCATAACTTGAATGGATTCTAGAGTCATGGCGTCATTTGTTCCTTGTCTTGTTACAGGCATAATTTTACTAAATCACAAGAATACAATGTGCGTGAGATAAAATCACAATGTTGATACAATGGTTATGATGATGATAATTAAACCACAATATAATGGAGAATGAATAAATAATAAATGATGTCAACCATATCATAAAACATCAACATTTCATAACATAATGTCGAATCATACATGATTTATTTTGATACAAAATGACCATTAATGATCTATTAAAGAAAATGAAAATAAGATCCTAGAGTCTATTAGCTGGGAGTTACCCATACAACTTAATAACCCTATACAAGATAGCTAGAAATGAAAAGTACAACTAGCAGCTACTACCGGTGTCCTCCACCGTATCAATCTAAACTCTAGCCCTCCTAGTACATGGTACTCTCATGTGGTCCTGACTACAACGATTCCCCCCCACCTTGCGTCTGGTGCTCTTTACTTACTTGCTACCATGTTGACTCTTATCTTCTTGCTTTCGTTTTCTCTGCTAGCAACTTTGCTAGGCTTGCTTACTTTCCCCCCATACTACTTAAATCTCTCTTTTCTGGTGCTGTAATCTCCATGCTGGTCTGTGCTTTAACTTTCTTCTCCTATTTAATTTCTCGCTCTTCTCTGTTGCTCTCTAGACGCTCTCAAATCATCAATCTACTTGCTTATTACTTCTAAGATGCTAACCTTATCTGCCTACTTTTCGATTTCTAATTATTTTTCTAACTCTTAACTAACCTACTCTCTTTGCTTGGTGCTGTATCTTTTTGGTGCCTACTTTCTTGGAACTCGTCTGTCTTACTTATTATACTTTGCACTCATTGCTTTTAAATGCTTCTTATTTCTGCCTGCTTTCTACTTTTCACTCTAGCTCTCAACTTGCTTTGCTGTCCCTGTTAATACTGCCACTATCTCTACTAGTTTTATTAGTCTATCTTATGCTTGACACTAGTCTCCTGCTAACTTAATAAAGCACTAACTACATCCTGACTCATGCTGTCTTCTTCTTCCTTCAGATTTCATATCTTTTACTATAGAAGGCTTTCTTAGAAAGGGGTGCTATAACTCTGCTCTACAACCTATTCTATTCTAATTACTTTTGCTATAATTACCCACTGCTCATACGTTACTTCTTGCTCTAACTAGTTGCTGCTGAAATTAATGCTATCACCACACGGGGCTCGTTCTAAGTGCTTACTTCTCAACTTCTTGTGCTACTACTTCTCTCCTCTTGCTACTTAGCATGGCTCTCACCTGCTAACTAAAATTTCTTTTCAAAGAGTCTCTTAGCAGATTTGCTTACTTGTGCAAATTTCTGCTGTTTAATCTTCTGCTTTCTTCTAGCTTCTCTGTTTTTTATCGGAATGTGCTTCTTTTGAACTTCCTATTATTATGTCTGAACTTAATGTCTGGTGCTGTAACTTGCTAAGTGCTATTCTAGTATTTTTTTCATGCTACTGCTCTCTAGATATTATCTATCATACTTTTCTTCTATCCTAAGCTCATAACACTTCTCTTATCTTATCTCTACTCTGCCTGCTCATACTCTATTAATAATTCTTTATATACTCTCACTAAGCTTTTAGCAACTTATCCTAATTACCTTATCAATGCTCTAATTTCTTCTGCATGCAGGTGCTTAAAAGACTATCACTTTTGTATCTCATGCTTACTCTCTGGTGCCGTCTCTCTTGTGAGCTGCAATTACTCTACCTTCTACTTTACTTATCCTGTATTGCTTAGACTTCGTAATTAACTGGTGCTAGGTGCCTCTTGCCTCTCTTTAGCTTTAGTGCTCTAGTGTTATCTTTCTTGTCTGTCTTAGCTCATTGCTATCACTCTCTCTTTCCTACTAGTAACTTCTTATTCACCTCTGTTTCTCTCCTCTCTATGAATCTACAACTATAATCTTAGCTAGCTTATGCTGTTTCCCTTTATGCTTACAAGTATCTAATCTCATTCTCTCTACATTAATGTCTGGTGCTTGTCTACATAAGGTGCTGATTCTAAGAAGATTCTCTATCTCAGCTCTTCTATCTGCTACCTCCCCCCCTTCCAACTTCTCAGCTCCTAATCTAATCTTGGCCCTGGTTGCAATATTAGCATTTTATCTCTTACTACTTCTTCCTCTTATAATCTTCATAATCTAACTTTTATTAGCTCTACTCTTCTTATGCTCTTAAACTTTCTTCATTAACTAGACTCTCTATTCTTTTAGTTTTATAGCTCTGCTAATGCTAAGTTCTACTCTTTTACTCTCTCTACCTATCTCATACTACCAACTTACAGACTCTCTGGTGCTGCTACTAGCTAAACTTCTCTAGTGTTCGTTCTCTTTACTTACTCTCTGCTACTCTCTCTATACTGGTGCTCTTTACTGTTTGCATTTCTGGCTTGGGTTTTATTTTCCAGCTAGCTTAACTCATTTATGAGCAACCTGAATTAACATCGTTGCTTTTAGCTTGCTACTCCTTGCTCATTCTGCTATTGCTACTTTTTATTGTTGCCCTTGTTCGTTCTCTTACTTGCTCAATAGCGTTTGCTCTATACTACTTGCTGCTAGATCTTAACTCTCTTGCTATTCTCTTTGCTCTATGCATATCACACCTTTTTTGCTGCTTCGTATTGCTCTACTACTCTTCGTGCTCTAGACTGTTCCATCCTCTTAGCTAATGCTCTATTCCCTTGACACTTGCTCTCTTTGGTGCTCACTCTCTACTGTGCATTGTTCTTGCTACGCTTATACTAATCTCTCTCACTTAGGGCTTGCTTACATTATAGACTTTATAGCTCCTAAATCTCTTGCTTAATGCTGCTAACTCCTCTAGTGCTTGCTTGCTAAATTCGCTCTTTGTACTAACCCTCATTCAACTTTACATGCTTCTCTTATATAGTTGTCCTCTTCAACTATCTTTTGCACAATCCTCTACTCTCTACCCTGCTTGCTTTACTTGCCCTCTCTCTTTTTAATGCTATCATGAATTAACTCTATGCTCATTTCTATCTTTTCTCTATTACATTTTCTCTTACTGTCTCTTGTCAACTACTCTTATTGCTTTCTGGTGCTTTTCTTTGCTCGCTAACTTCTCTACTGCTTTCTTCCTTCTTATAACTTCTTTGCTCCTTCCTCACTGCTCTTAAACTTTCTCTTTTCATCAATTTGCTTACTCTTCTCTTGAGTATCTCTCCTCATACTTTATTTCCTCTTTTTCTACAGATTGCTATACTTTTATTAATGCCTACTTTACAATCTCTAACTTCTTGTAACTACTCCACCCTCGATTTCCAAGGAGTCTTGAAGAAAAATTACTCTACTTTATTACTTATTCTTTTGCAACACATCCTACCTACTTATCTAACACATCATAACCTAGCATTCTTCTCTACTAACATTCTGCTATAATAGCTCGTTCTGTTTCGCCTGCCTGACTTTGCTTTGATTACTAAACTATGAGTATGGCGGGCTCTTTATTAATTATATTTCTTAACCTATTAACCGGAGCTCGCTACGCATGAACATTGAATCTCTAATATCATTTACTCTCTGGCTCTCTCTTCTCGCTATCTATCTCTCTTGGCTGTCAAGCCCCTCTATACCGACTCATGTAAGTCACTCCATTGTCTCAATGTCATGCCAATAATGCCCATCTTATTCCGAGCCTCGAAACTAAGTTAAGCATGGCGTACCTCACGCTACCTGGTCCGAAAGTATTCTCAGCCTCTCACAACATCAATCTCGAGTCTAATGTCTCTGCAGTCGGTCTGAGTGTTAAGAAGCTGTGTATAGAAATCCTCACTCTCTCGCCTGCGAACCTATGCCTGGTAGCTGACCCTCAAGTTGACTTCCTCAATGGAAGTCACCATTCTATGCTCAAAAGCTTGTAAAGCTCTAACATAACCAACATCCTCTGCTCTGTCAACAGCTCTAGCAATAGTCTAAGCATCATGACCGGGACTACGAATCAAACCCTGTCCTGCCTCAATAGTATTAACAAAATCATACTGACCTCTAGGTGCTCTAGCAGCGACAATAGAACTCTCTGCTACATCATACCAAGGTGGGGGAGCAGTAAGTACAAATCTCCTCTGAGGTGGCATGTCCTCCTCGGGGATGTCCTCTCTCATACGAATCATGGCTGCCCTATGACCTAGTGGTGCCTGATCATAGGCAGGGCTGGTAGGTGGTAGTGGAAATGGAGGTGATCCAACAGCAAATGCATCAATAAGTGCCTGGGTGGAAGCGGCCATGGGTGGCTAAGGTCTGACAGATATCCTCGCTCTACGGCGTCCAGGTGGTGGTGGTGTAACAATAGTCTCGTCCTCCTCGAATGACTCAGTCTCATCAGAACCCTCAAAGGGATCCTCCTCCCTAGTATCCTCATCCTCATGCTTATGCTCCTCACTAAGATCCTCCTCGGGATCCTCATCGTCATCCTCTGGATCATGCTCCTTGCTGGGATCCTCCTCAGGATCCTCATCGTCGTCCTTCTCGGGATCCTTGTATCCATCCTCATGCTTATCTGGATAGTCAATAGAATCCGCATCAGTATCCTCCTCTATCAAACCGAGTTAGCAATGTATCCAGGTGACTCAGCAGCTTGTGAAGCATCCTCAGCATAAGGCTGATCCTCGATCTAGATGTCATCATCTGATGGTACATGGTACTCCGGGTGCTCTAGCTTCAGAAGGTTCTGATGGTGCATGGTACTCCGGGTGCTCTGGCTCCGGAACATATACTGGTACATGCTCATCCAACTCCATGGGATCAGGTACATAGGCAGGTGACAGTGGGTGTGTCTGCTCTTGTTGGGCGACCTCCTCGTACGGGTCCATCTCCGGAATCTCACCGGCATTCACGAGTAGAATACCCCATGATGATGGTCCGTTTGAATCGGAAGATACGGAGTGGACGAAGCATTGTCTGAAGACATGGCGAATATGTAACCATAGTATAAACTTGTATAAGTATATTATATAAGACCATCAGTAATATACGTTATGTAATATAAACATGTATATAACTTATGTAAGCACTTAGTAAAACCAACTAATGCTAAGATGTTGTATGACATGTAAGCATGTATACTAGATGCAAATAAGTAATGTATGTATGTCCCTTTGAAAACTTTTGAATGACACAATGTTTAAAAACGGTTATAGACCAAGTAAAAACGTTTGACCTGGTTCTCTATAACCTTGGCTCTGATACCAATCTGTAACACCCCCAAAATAGGCCACAGCAGAATATGATGTTCCGGGGGTATTACTTCATAGATCAATAGCACAAGATATGAGAACGACCATTATAAGGGTCGTTTGAAAGCTGATACATTGGATTTAATAAATGGTTCGTTACAAAGCTCATAGGCTTAACTTGTTTGACTTGATAATATAAAGATTTTACCACATAACAACATCCCAAAATGTAATGCACGTAAATCTTTATAATCATATGACTTCAAAAGATAACCATCCAATGTATCCTTGACTTGCACCTTATTAACCTGAGAAAACATGTTTAAACTGTCAACAATAATGTTGGTAAATATATAGGTTTATAAGGTTAATGAAGTGGATAACAAGATTTCCTTGTAATAAATTAACAAATACAATATCACAAAAATGAATCATGAAATGCACTAAGCTGATGACACCAAAGCTAAACAATATATGTATGTTGAATACACATAAATGACTTTGTCCAATGTAGATGTTTAACCCGTAACATCCTTAAGTCCAAATGGTGTACGTTCGTCGTATCCGGGCAACCGGTAAACTAGCAAGCGCTACTTGCCCGAACGGGGATGTTAATCCCAAATAGATCTATTCATAACATTCGCGCTCACATAACACAATTAACAATTACCTCTATGCAATTAACAGTTCATGATGATGGGCATAGTGGGTTATAGCTACTTAGGAAAACTTGTAATATTTGAATTTAAAATGTACTTGCATCCAGTTTGTAAAACAAACAAGATCTCATCCCCAAGATTTGATAAATGATTGAAAAAGTATAAAAGTGGGGGCTATAAACTCACATCAAGTAATGATAACGTAATAGCAAGGTAGTGACACGAAGAACGATGCAAAAGGCTTTATCCGCAACCTATGAATAAATAATACATATTCACTAAACAGAAAAAGAATAATCTAAATGCTTGCAATCTCGTCCCTAGTGTGTGCTTGAACTTTATTTAAAATGATGACGTTTGAAAACAATTTCTTGTTTTAAAAATAGTCAACTTTATTGGGTCAATGCGTCAAAATATAAGCATATAATTTACGACTTTAGACCTTTAAAAAACTAGGTCGTATATACTTTAAAATATTATTTTAGGTCGGCCTTTGGTTTGGTCTCTAATTGCGTTAAATAATTAGATGAAACGTTGACGTTTAATTAAATCATTTAAGTGAAATTTTACTAAGTTTTATATTGGATGTCTTGGAGTTTTACAATGAATATATGGATTCGTTATCTAACGGTAATGAAAACTAAAAACATATTTGAAGTCTTAGCTGGGTCGTCTACAACTTTCGTATTTTAAGTTTTGTCTAACGAGGTCGTTTAAATAGTTAAAAATAGGGCCAAACATGTGCGGGTCGTAAGACAGTTTTATACTTAGAAAAATATTTAAGCTGCAAATCAGCGTATGCTGATTGCGAGGTCAGGGTTTTGGTCTTAGTTTACGGCTTCGCTACTTAACCTTAGGGTGAAACAAAGATACATTAGTAAAATAGGTTGGTTGGTCTACGTTCTTCTTTTATTAGTTTAGTGGGTTGGGTCGTTAAAAGGGTCGAAAGGTAGGGCTGTGCGTTGGACAAACCTGGCAGAGTGCACACAAAGTGTTCGACAGATTGTCGACACTTATGACAAACACCCAAAAGTAAACTCGAATTACGAGTAGGATACTAAACGAAAAAGGTTGATGTTTGTTCTAGCTTAAAGGTGATACATCAGACTTTAAATAACATCCTTTAGTTCGAGTTAACATTAGACAAATGTGTGGCAAATGACGGAGTAAAACTGGTTCGTTGGCTGTTTTATAAAAAGTATGTG
Source organism: Tanacetum coccineum (assembly GCA_026074375.1). Lineage (NCBI taxonomy): Eukaryota > Viridiplantae > Streptophyta > Magnoliopsida > Asterales > Asteraceae > Tanacetum > Tanacetum coccineum. The sequence continues at coordinate 30,079 of BQNB010065504.1, forward strand.
CGCATGATTCTCCTAGAGTATTTAAAGGGCCATAACGTACTCGTTTCTTAACCATTTTTTACGACTCGAATTGCTAAATAGAGCTCAATAGGTCAACTATATTTCGCAAATAATTTTTGGATTTAGGGGGCATTATTACCCATCGTATCTTATTCCCCAAACCACTAAGTTGCTAAGTGCTAAAAGAAAGAAAAGCGACCTAGAATTTTATGTTTACCCAAATCGCTTGCTATGCATGCGACGCCACTTTTGGCATAACTAGGGCTTATCCTAGGGCATGTTAGCAGCATGCATCACTTATTTAAACGAGGCGATTACACCCAACATCGATGTATGGCTTACCTTTTATTTGTTTATCAGAAAGTATGCAAGGTTTTTAAATCTTGATTTCATATTAACCATGAAAACATAGGTCGTTCAAGCACAATGAACCTAGGCAACAAGAATGCGTATAGAAATGAATAGAACTTAACAAGAGTGTAGGACTCACAGGGGCCTTGGAGGGCGACATTGCATAAATTGAACCAACCGAAAACCCTAATTGTACAACCCTTAATGATTTACGGCAACACCTAAACCAAAAGTCGTTTTACACACTTAGGCCTCACGAGTCACTTATATAAACACAGAGACACTGCCTTCCTTGCTTGACAACGGAACTAGTATCGAAAATCTAAGAGTGGCGAAAGTGGGTTAGGGTTTTTAGGGTTTTTGGTGCATAATGAAGATACAAAAAAAAGTGTGGGTTTGTTTGTGTGCTGAGTATGAGTCAAAACCAGAAAAATCAAGAAACCAAGTGGGATGAATGAGGTATGGGGTATATGAGTTGTGTTATGGCTGTGTTTTCAAAGAAATAACTTGGTCTTTTATGCATGAATAAGAGGTAGGCATAGTGTTCTTGAAAGATCACGTTTGATTGTTGATTCATAAAGGGCAAAGAATTTCTTCGGTTAAAATCGGTCCAAGCACAGTATTTAAAATGTAGAAACTATTTAAGACTTGGAAGCAAAACCGAAGTGATAGCAGCTAGGAAATCACGAGATTTGTGTGGGTTTTGCAAGGGTTTTTAGGAGTTAAAAGGGGTTTTGAATTACTTGTGTTTATCTGATAACAACCCAACGTGACTCTATGTTTTAATAGGAGGGAAAATGTCGACATTCATGCTATTTGGTAGGAGTATATGGATTTTATTCTAGTTTATTTAGTTTCCTAATGCATAAGGGTTAAACTTTGATGTAGTTTATTATTAATAAATTTCTATTTTGATTGAATAAAAGGAATGAGATCAAGTAGCTTTCTTGATGCGAAACATAAATTAGATGACGAATACAGAGGTTTCAAATAAAGCCTTAATGAGTATAGTTGACGTTTCTAGCAAACGTTGAATTTTTGATGCCTACGCGATTTAACTAGCGAGGTTTAAACAGAAGTAATCACACAATTCCAATAAATAAAAAGGAAAATGAATTAATTTGGGATTGTAATATGACCTGAAAAACACGAGGTGTTATACATTAAGTTCATATAGACACACATCTAGATAAATCAATAATATTTATATAATATTTATTAAGTCATCTCAATCTAATTTATAGGTGAAATTATGCCTTCGTCACATCAAAAGGATTACAAACACACCAAAGTATACCAACCTCGAATTCATCGCTCAAAAACAATGGATGAAGATCTTAGGGAATGTTATCGTACCCTAGATGATCATCTCTTACATGAAGGAAGATTCGTGACTCTATCTTTCATTGAAGCAAACAATATGCTTCCTACCTTTTAAGCCATAGATCTTGAGTCCTTTCTCATTCTTGATGAACCTATTTGTCCTTGATTCATAACCGAATTCTACCATAGCCTAGAAATCAAAAGAGATGAGGAGTAACGTCCTTACATTGAATTCAAGCTTGGTTAATTCACCTTCAAGTTAAACACATCTCAACTCTCTTAGATTTTTCAAACTATAAAAGTTTTTGAAACCTTTTACACAAATAAATAGTCCTTAACCTCACTTGATGATCAGCCTAATTGTCGTTTATTTGGTCCAAGCATGACCTTGTCAAAAGGAACATCACCATTCCTAGAACCACTCAAAACCAACTTCAAAGAGACCCAAACAAACTCTATCTAGATGATCTTCGTCCTGAGCTAAGGGGATGGGCACTCTTCTTTAGGGAAAATTTCTTTTACACTCTTGGCAATAGAGATCATGTAAACGCATGCACCACATACATGCTTTACTACCTACCATCAAAAGAAAATTCAACTTCACTATTATGATTCTCTATTGAATGGAGGAAATCAAGAATAAAAGCAATGCTCCCATGCCATATGCTATAATCTTGACTCGTCTGTACAAATACCTCCTCCAAACAAACCTTCAATCCATTATCCCACTTGCTAGGTTCACGTTTCGTGAATGTGTTATAAATCCTTTAGACATTTCATGGAATCCTATCAAGGAAAATGGAAAGAGAGTAGCTACTTCCTCGTCCTCCTCTTCATCTTCATCGTTCGATAAAAATGAAGTACCATCATTCTTGGAATTCTATAAGGAACTATCCAATAATGAGGACTTAATCGATGCTCAGAAAGAGAAAATAGGAATGTTTAAATGCTTAAATCGCTACTTTAGTACCATCTCCACGTATTTTAAGAACCAAAAATGACTGGTTTTATACTTGTACTAGCTTTCTATGCGTATTTGCTACTTGAATTATGAATGTGATGTTAGGATGATGCTTTTCTTGAATATTGGTTTATGTATGTTGAATTATGAATTATGTAGCTTTCATTAAACCAACATCTTGGATTTCGTTCATCAAAATCACATGCCTCACCTCCACAACATATTTTGCCAATGTTGTAGCACCACTAGGCATGAAATCTAAATGCATCGAAACTGGGTCAACTACATGAAACCACCTTAGATCTTCATCCAACCCACCATACTTTCCACACTAGCCAAACGGATGTTGTATCTCACCCTACGGATTATATAGAAAAAATGATACGTATCCCAAAATTTAGGATTTTAAGTTGTTTTCTTCTTCTTTTTCTTTAGTCTATGGTTGCTCTTTTACTTTGTATCATTGGCTATAAGCCAAATTTTATGTTAATCTCCCTTATAATGGAATTAACATTACTAGTTAATGTGTTGTGGTGATTTTTGATTACTTGGTGCCTATATATATCCATGTGTTGTTGCCATATATATACTTCCTTGTCTACTAGCTTTGTATTATAGCTCGCATCCATAGCTCGATTCCTTGGTGCCTTAAACATGGGGGAGCATACACCGAGGGGGAGCACTTGTAATATCGTCTTTATTTTTTACTTTGCATTCGTCACCAAGTTACTTAGCATTCGTCAAAACAAGACTTGCAAGACGTGCCTCTACAACACTTTTTGCTTCAACAAAAGGGGGAGAAGATATGTAAACTCAATCACTAGATACTTATTTAGTAACTTTTAATACATATGAGTTTATATTTTTTCGTCATCGAAAAGGGGGAGATTGTTAATACAAATATTCGCGTAAGAACAATATTTATATTTAATGATCTTCATGTTTTGATAATAAGAAATATAATGTTATACTACATAAAAGTTTACGTAAAATAGTTATTTAGTCGTAAGTTTACTTGACGACGACAAATCACTTAAGGTATAAATATGGCATTATTAAACATAGTTAATGATCAAACAAAAATATTTTCTATTGCATCTAAACTTAATCATTTGCATAAACCTTGTCTAATCAAATGATTTTAAGTAAACACGTGATTAATTATAAGCTAGTTATATTAATCATGTAAGACAAAATAAGACTAACCATAAGTGGAAACAATCTTTCTATATCTTTCTAAATCTTCCCAAATCTAGAAAATCATTCCTTATTCATGTTATGAAATATTTTCCTTCTAGAAGTGTCTAATAAGTCTGAAGTTTAAGTACATAAAAATATTTTGTTAAGATTTGGGGTTAATCGCAAAAAGACAAAAAAATTCCCAACTGCATCCCACGGATCCAGCAAAACCAATAGACGGATCCAGGGTATGGTGGATTCGTGGATCCGTGGGACTAGCTGGTTGGGACAGATTTTGAATTTTAAATGTTGCCTATAAATAGCAACCTTAAGTCTTCATTTTATATAACTCTTCACAAATATTTTTCTCTTTAGCTTTTCTCCTTTTCATACTCTTTGATCATTATACTTGTTTCATAATCCATTGCAAGTGATTAACTTATTCCACTCTTTAGTGAAGAACACTAACGAAGACGTGAAGCTTCAAGTGTTATTAGTTTAGTTGTGTCATCACAATTGTGGTAATCATTTATCTTGCGTTGTGTGTTGTGTTCATCATATGTATTTGATAGGTTAGTATTTAGGCCATAAAATACATATTGTGTTAGATTGGTTCTATCTCGAAGTAGAACTCGATATTTAGCTTAGTACCAGAAAAAGTGTAAGCGACGTGTACTGTTTTCTCCACCTAAAGGGATCTTGTTGACATAGTGAAGATAACTCTCAAGTTGAGTACTTGGGGAATGGAGTAGGGCGAAGAGGTGCTTCGTAGCCGAACCACTATAAATCATTATGTCATCGGTTTGATCTTTCTTATCTTTACTTGCTTACATTTAGCAGTTTGTTTATTTACTTATTTCATCGCTATCATATACACTTGTGTATATCTCTTGAATTCACATAAGTCGACAATCTAAGTTTTAATTTTAAAACGGTAAAAACTATTTAACCCCCCTTCTAGTTTCCATAGATTACAAAAGTATAAGAAATTACACGTTGTCTCCTATGGATTGGAATGCGTTGCAA
>BQNB010065505.1:0-34918 GCA_026074375.1 Tanacetum coccineum
CGATCGGTGATTGCCTTTAACACAGTGTTGATTTTGTTGGTCATCTCGCTTTGTTGTTGTTTGAAATCGGCTTCAAACTTGGATAGTCTAGCGTCTTGAGATGCCATGAATTCGGAAACCAGTCCTTCTATATTTGATTGATTGATAAAATTTTGAGGGCGGTTGTTGAAGGGGCGGTTCAGGATCGAACCGTTGGGTTGGAACCGGTTAGGTGGGTTCAAGAAATTATTTTGGGAGTTTTGTGTCACCAAGATTGTTTTGCTCGGGCTTAAAGGTATACCACTTACCTCCCGCTTCATCGGTACGCGAGGATGCGTATTCAACAAAGGCTTGTTCGGGATCTTCCATGCAATACTGAGTGTCGTGAGGACCACTACAGATCTCACATGAGGTAGTGATTTTTTTCACTTGAGTAGGTTGTGTCGGAGCAAGATGAGCTTCCATTAAGCGTTGGACTTGATTTTCGAGCTCGATTAGACGGCGGTCGAATGTACTCGGGACATCTTGAGGCAATGCGATTTCCTTGACCGGCTTAGCGAAATTCCTTGGGTCGTTCCAACTTTTGTTGTCATAGAGGGAGAGGTCCTCTAATATTGCACATGATTCTTTGGGGTTGAGGTCACGAAGCTTACCACCGGCCGATTGGTCAATGGTTCGTCTTGTGATGGGATTGACATGGTCATAAAAAATTTGGACTTGGAGCCAAAGATCGATGCCATGATGAGGGACTTTTTGGAGTAAGTCCTTGAAACGAGTCTATGCTTCGGATAAAGATTCTCCATGATGTTGTTGGAACATCAAGATATCATTGCGAAGTTTTACGGTCCTTCCCGGTGGAAAGAATTGAGCAAGGAATCGGGTAGTAAGATCCTCCCATGTGGAGATGGATCCTGCTGGAAGGCGTTTAAGCCAATTGCTAGCTTGATCGCGTAGGGAAAATTAAAATAAACACAGGCGCGTTCTTTTCCTATTTTCACCGTCAAGGTCAAGTGAGTCCACAAGTTTAAGGAAATCCTTGAGGTGTTGGTTAGGATCCTCATACTGAAGTCTATGGAATGAGCATCTATTTGCACCAACCGGATGGTGTCGGATCCGTTACGCGTTTTACCCGTGCAGCCTTCGACCCTCTCACCTGATCGTTACCGTTCGGTCTATCATGATCACGTCTGTCGCTGTTGGTCTTCAATTCGACTCGTCTCGTTTACGTTGTGCGTCGTCGCATGAGGTTCACTCCTTCCCGCTCGTCACCCTGGCGTTTCTCCTACTTGCGGTTCTCTGGCCCCGTTTTCGTTTTCTCTATATTTTTCTTCTCCCGTGTCCCGCATAGAACCCTGTTTAATGCATCGTGCGCGCTACGTTTCGTCGTATATCCCCCTCGTTCCGTCCGCGCTCTCTTCACATCATTCCATTATCCCGCATTTCTGCCTCAGTTCGTTCTTCTTCGCTCGTTACATTCATAACGACTTCTTTATTACGACCGTTCTCGCCGCTTCATCGTTCGCCCGCACGTTTTATCTCTTACAATCATTTCTCGCTTTTATTCTCTGCTTCGTTACTCCCTTATCTTTTGCTGGCAGCGCCTTATACGGTGCGCAACCTTGCGTTCGCAGTTTTTCGTCGGCGTTTTTATTTCGCTGTCGTCGTTCTCGTTATTATAATCGTTTCAAGCTCCGTCTCTCGTTATTCTTCCGTGCCGTCGCCCCGTCGCCGGCTCCTACCGCACTTCGTTCATTTTTTTCGTTGGTTCACGCTTTCGCTTACCTATTCCGTTCCGTCAGTCTGTTGCTATTGTTTTTAAGCTCAACCGTCTCATCAGCCGCGCGCAGTTCGTGCGGCCCACTCTCCTTGTTTCCTCGTCGTTCACCGCGCTCCTTTACCAACTTCGTCTTGCTCGCGTAGCGTTTTTTCTCTCTATCGGCCCGTTCGCTATCTAGCGTCGCGGTCCCTGTCTTCTGTTTCTGCGTTGCGTTTTCACATTGACCCGCTCATTTGTTTCGCGTTATCGTACCCCGTCTCGCCCTTCAATCTCGGGTTTTTGTTCGCTTTTGTTTCGCGGCATACTTTATGCGTTTCCGTCCGGTTTAACTCGTTTTCGATCTATCTCCGTCTCTTCCCGACTCTTCGTTACCGTCTCTCCTCCCGCTCTCTGTCATTTCGACTCCTCTTTCCCCCCATTTTCTTCCGTTAAGTTCTCCCCTCACCGCTTCGCACCACTTTCAGTCGCGCGTTGCGCGTCCCTTCCCGATCTGCCGCCGCTTTTCTCGCTACGCGTTCCTCCGTCGCGCATCTCTCGCCGTACCGTTACGTCTGGCCGTTGCTCGCCGCCCCACCTCGCTGTCCGCCCAGTTCGAACTCCGTCGAACATCGCTCTCGCCGCGGATTTCGTAGTTCGTTTACCCGTCCCACTCGCTCGTCTCTTTTTCTTCACGTTTGCTCCCTTTTCTCGCGTTTTCTGTTCGTCTTTTTTTCTATCTTGTTCTCGTCTTCGCCTCCGGTAACGAGTCGTCGCCGTTTCTGTTACACGATCGTCATCGGAATACTTTCTAGTTTTGCTACCGCTGGTCGTGACGTTCGTTCGTCTTGTTTTGTAGTTCTCAAGTTCAGTCGTTGACGTTTTACTCGCCTGCGGTTCTGTTGCTTCGCGAGTAACGGTTTTCAAGGATAGGTTCAGTTTTCGGTCGTTTTTCACCGTCGTCTCTGGCTAGGTTCTATAAGCGTTATTGCTGTAAGCCCGCGTACCGCTAGCGTCCCCGCGCTTTCCGGTCGTTGTCCCGTTCGTGCGCGCTCTATTCCCTAGCGCGTTCTTCTGTTGCGACTTCTTCGCAATTCCTACGACTTAGCGTTCCTGTCGTGGCGCCCTCGGTACGTCTCCTTTTTATTGCTGTTCCTTATTCTGGACGCTTCTCGCTTTCATTTAGCGGTCTGTGCGTAAGCGCTTCCGTCGTTCCTTGTCGACGCGGGACTTCCCTCGGTCTACCGCTTCTTTCCGTCCCTTCTTTCCAGATCGTTCCGTCGTGTTCTGTTCTCTACGTCGTATCGCGTTATATCTCCGCTCTTCCATCGCGTCGCCAACCATTCGTACTTTCTATATTTCCTGTTTTCTCGTTCACGTTTAAACTCGTACTCCTGTTTTTCCCCATGTCCTTTCGTCCCTAGTGAGCGTCGCTCGCCCCCTCCTCTACCTTTTCCCGGTCCGTTTATTTTCACCCCTCTTTTCGTTTAACTCTTGCGGAAGTCCGACGTTCTTTCAGGCTCTTCATTTTTGATTCGTCGTCTTTGTTCGTTGTTTTTCTGTAAAGGTCCTGTCGTTACCACAGGTTTACCACTCGCCCTACGTTCCGTTTCTCCCGTTCCGATTTTCTTTTCGTCTTCGTTCCCCCTCGTACGTCCGCCGTCGTATCTCGGTTTCGTGATAGCGCGTCGTATTTTATCGTCCGTACTCTGTTTCACCTCGTTCCTCCTCGCCTCGTTCACCTTCGTGTTTTTTATACCGTCGTTCGTTCTTGACATCGTCCCAGCACGTTTCGTTCGTTAGTTGGTTGCTAGCTCCCCCGCCGGCTTACGCTCGGACCGCTTCTCCGTTCCGTGCGTCGACGCCGTTCGCGTTCGACGTTAATCCCGTGTCACGTGCCTTCGTTTCTATTTTTGCTTATCGCGTCTTTCGTTCGCGCGCGGCTTATTCTTCGCGTCGTTTCGCTCGTCTTGTAATCGTTGTCCTTTATCGCTGCGCTTAGTTCGTTCGATCTTACTCTTCAACGTTCTGTCCCGTCCGTTACGTTGATCGCGATCCACGGTCTTGCCGTGTTTTTCCCGTCTTCTCGCGTCTAGTATTTACCTCTCGCCTCAACGCCTTCGAGCGGATGCGTTGCTGTACTTGCTACCGGACGCCCTTACGCTATCTCTCGTTTCCCGTTTTGGTTATCCTTTCGTTCCCGTTATTGCGACTCATTTCCGATCTCCGGTCGTTTTATTATTTCCTTCGTTTGCTTATATCGCGTTCTCTCCGGGTTCGGCGTTAATTTTCCGTTCCCGTGTTCGATTACGTTACTTCGTCGCCTTGTCATTTGTCTAGTTGCGCGTCTCCGGAGTCCCATTTTTTCCGCCTCAACGTTTTCCACCCAAGTGCTACGACAATTTCGCGATCGGCTGATTCAGTCGCTTGTCCGAATTATCGCTTTTCCTGTCGCATCTTCTGACGCTCCCGTATCGTCTCTGCGCGTTCCCGCGTCCCGGTTTCGCCTCGCCTCAGCTCGTTCTCGCGCTTTAGTTAATCCTTATTAACCGATGACGCCCGTCAGTTATTCCAACCTCGCTTTTCGGTTCTTCGTAACTGTCTCGTTTTCTTCAACACACTTCTACGTTTCACGTCTCGTGTCCTTGAACGGCTCCTTATGCCTTTTCCGCTTATTCTGTCCTACTCACTGAAACGCCCGTCGCGTTATTCTCTCTAGCGTTTTACGTACGTTGCTTTCCGTTCTATCTGATTTGCGATATCTAGTTTTCCAGTTCCAGCCATTGACGTTCGCGTTGCGGCTCTTCCGTCCCGGCTATCAGGCGTTGTTTCTAGCCTTCCTAGTTCGTGACGATCGCGTTTTTCTACGATCCTTCTCCCTCGGGCCCCGTTTACCGTTTCACGTCGTCGTACAGTACGAGTACGTACCTCGTTTCTAGTCGCCGCGTCGCACGGCTATCTTTTTTCGCTATCGCCTCTCTGTAACTCTGCTAGCACGGTTCCTCGTGGTTCTCTCATATATCCGCCTCCTTCCACCTCGCCTTCTGTTACCTTGCGTTTATCGTTCCACAGTTTTTTTTTCAGCGTCCTCCTTTTCGTTCTGTTTCAGCTCCGTTTTGCTCTCAGACGAACAACGGTCGTTGTCGGTCACGAAGCTTATTCCACCGGCCGCAACTTGGTCAATGGTTCGTACTATGTGACGGATATTGGACCTAATCATAAAAAAATTTGGATTTAGAAGTCCAAAGATCGATGCCATGATGAGGGGACTTTTTGTAGGTAAGTCCTTGAAAGAGTCCATTGCTTCTGATAGGATTCTTGTAATGTTATTGGAACATAAGGATATCATTGCGGAGTTTTGTCGGCCTTCCCGAGGATGAATTAGCAAGGAAATACGATAGTAGTAAGATCTCCCTGTGGTGATGGATCCTGCAGGGAAGACGTTCAAGCACAATTGCTAGATTGTCGCGAAGGGAAAATTGAAATAAATGCAGGCGCGTTCTTTCCCTATTTTCAACGTCAAGGTCAAGTAAGTCCACAAGTTTTAAGAAATCCTTGAGGTGTTGGTTTGGATCCTCAGACCGAAGTCCGTGGAATGAGCATCTATTTTGCACCAATCGGATGGTGTCGGATCAAAGAGGTACCACGTTGTTCCCTACGGGGAGCTCAATTGTATTCCTGTAGCCCTCGTGGTTAGGTTTGGAGTAGTCTCCAAGAGTACGAAACAAATAACACAAAGAAAAGATAGACTACGAGAAAGCTAATATGCAGAAATTAAAATCTTACTTGAAAGGATTCAAGCAAGTAGAACTAAGCTAAACTATGATCAAAACCTAACTATTCCCCACGCAGCGGCGCTAAAAACTTGATGTGGTTGTCGTAATGGACTTCTACAAGAAGTTTTACAACTCCCTAGGCAGAGTACTTAACCGTTGTAGTAGTGTATAGGCAAGACTCGGGGGGTTGTTATCGTTCTCTAAGGGAATAGGTTGGGAAGGCTTGATCACGGTCTAACAGAATTTTAGAGGTTGAGAGAAGATTATTTTTGTATTTTTATGTTTTATGAAAGCAGGTAAATTTATGGTTTGAGAGGTTGGTTTGTTTAACTAATTAACTAAACTAATATATAATCTACTGGTGATAACTTTATGATAATTAAATGTATTTACTTAATCATGCACTACTTATCAGATTGATTCTCCTAATCTTGTTGCCTTGTCACACTTGTGATGATATGTGTAAGTATTTCCTAGGTCATGAACGCATTACACGAACCCGCCGTCTATTTAATGTTCCGTTAGGGCAACACACAAGTAAGGTAGTATGAAGAGTGTTACAAGGCCCCTAAAAGTACTAAAACTCAAGAAAATGTTTTTAATTTTAATGCTTGAATATCTTTTAATTTTTGGTTTTGAAAATTTAAACTAGATATAAACTAATTAAAGATGCTAAAATTATACTAATCAATTTAAACTACGAATATTATGCTAAAATGATCTAAAGAGATATAAGACGAACATGCTTGCTAAGTGACGTGAAAAGTTCCTCAAGTGTGAATTAAGGTTTTACTTAACGAATTAACTTCCTTAGAAAAGATATTTATCTCACAACGTTGGTTTATTTTGACAAAAATCTCTTAAAAAGATATTAATTACTAGATGTGTCGTTTGACTATTTTTCCGGATTTTGCCCTTCAAAACATTCAAACTACAAATCTAAATAATCGAGAATTATTAATTAACAAACCTTTTTACAATCCACACTTAATTTCCAATCCACTAATCACTTAGCAAGCACTAATAAACTACTCACTAAGCATAATGATCAAATAAGCAAAACTAAACTTAAAAAGCTAAATATTTTAAACTAAGAAAATTGAAATAGGAAAGAAAGTAGAACCGAATTGAAGAGCCGCAAATAAACGATAACACCCGATTTAATAAGCTAAAGAAAATATTTAAATTCTATCTAGCTTTTTAAACCCGTAAGCTCCACGCTCATGAGTTGATCGGTACCAAAACAAAATTAAAACCACAAAACTGTTAATTGAAATACAAAATTTCATCACAATTCCACAATTTTAGTTTTCTGTTTTTCCAATACACGAACCAAACAAAGGCCCAAGATAATCAAACAAAGCCTAAACTAATCCCTACAAGGCCCAAATCAGATTTCGAGTGTTGGGCTAACAATTTGGCCTGCTATCTGAATTTTAAGTTTAAGTCCAAAACAGATTTTAGAAAAGCACTACTAATCTTATTTCGATCTTAATACTAATTAAGCTAACCATTTGTTTAATAAGCCAAAACTGAATTTAAGCACACAAGAGATCCACAAAACAACTTATTAAGCACGAGAATCTAATAAGCACTTAGGACAAAGCTTTTTAACCCGATATTTAAGCACAAACACGAATCAATAAGCTCACTAAATTTAAATAAGTATATGAAGCTAATTCTCAAATAAGCTCTACTAGATTTTAAGCCAAGCTAGAAATCGTTCAAGAATAGAACTAAGAAGGAATAAACACTTTAACGATTAAAACCAAACGAGATCTAAATAAACTAAACAAGATCTACACTACAAACGCTAAATAAGCGAACATATTACTGAAATAAGCACTCTCTGAAACAACAAGCCAACTCTCAACAGAATAAGCAATAAACAGATCAATAAGCCAAATGAAACAGAAACCAGAAAAAAATCACTTAGCAGCTTATTCGCAACATCTCAACCAAATTAGCTATTAACGAACACTTTTGTAAACTATCTAAGCTCGAACGAAATCCAACAAGCTATTAACAAGCTTATCATATTTAATGAAGAGCTTCTAGAAAACTAACAAGCTTATAAACAGATAATAAGCTCGATCTTAGCTTATTTTATAAGCTTAAACTCGAAAACTTATTTTGAAAGAGAGGTCTTATTAGATCTAAACCTTGATTCGAAAATAAGCTCAGATTTAAGCTGAGATAATAAGCTAAAATGAATAGAGCTTATTAAACGATAAGCTAGTTTAGGAAAAGATAGAAAAGGAAAGTAAAGATTCTAATCACAAAACATCTTCATTAAGCTTAGAATCTCATTACAATTATCTCAAAATCAGCTGTAATATCAGCTGTTACCAAATAAGCAGAAATTGAAAATATGTCAACATAAAAACTTAATAGCTAAAATCTTGACAGGATAAAAAATTTTGCTAAAACTAAATCCTAATGAATGAAAATGAGAGGGGAGCGATCTTTTTATAGCAAAACTCAAGGGGTGAAATTGTAAATTTCCTAACCGTCTCTCAAAGATTAGCCAATGATTGGCGAGAGTTTTTGTGCCTTGGATAGCAGTCATGTCAGGGGTCTTGATCCACCGGTCAGATTAAGCCACGTGTCCTTGTCATGCGTAATAAAAATGCTCACACTTTTACTCGTGCCTCTCCCTTTCAATATTATAACAATTTAAGAATAAAGGGAATGCCACGTGTTAGCTTCTGGTTAGACAAGAGACAAGTAGTGGGGGAGCACGCGAGCAATCTTGAATTATTTAGAGGGCACGTGAGCTTCATTTTATCAAATGCACAACACTAGTATCAATTCTTTTATCATTGTATTTGGGTCGAGTATTAAGATTTCAACATTGGGCCTTTTACTTCCATCAATTACAAGCTTGGGCTAAGATTGGGCTGCAAGTAATGATAATAATAATGAGTCGGTCCGACCCATATAAATGGTGTCGGGCCGGCCCAATTAGAGATGAAGGCACCGTTTGACTCGTAATTTCGTGCTCTTCTCAATGGAATGCTCGGGAATTTTTATGACTCCATCTTGATCTTGAATAATTAGTAAACTTAATCAAATCGAACCCGAAAATTCCTGTTTTTGCTTTGTTTTCAATCCTTAGTACCTGCAAGACATAAAAACACAATACAAACATATTTGCAATATAATTTTCCATATTTTAGTGTTTTTAGTCCGTTTTATAGTGTTTTTCGGGGTTATAAGGATGTGTGTTTTAGCACACATCAAATTCCTCCACACTAAGCCATTGCTGGTTCCGCACGCAATGTTTATAAAACATGCCCGAAAATAAATAATTTAATCCCCCCTTTAACTTATGACCCCTTACATCAAACAAGAACAGAAATGGTATATTAAAGGGTTCAAAAATCATTATCTCGAAAACGCCCACGTTTTTAACAACATTATTTTATTAATAGATAAAAACTAAGATACAATTTTTATAAAATCTATTTAAAAAGGATTTAAAAACGGGAGTTCGTCATCCTCGACTTTTCATAATCCCCAAACTAAGCTTAAAACGAAATCACAGCTAAATATAAGAATAGATGCCAACACTACTCATAAATGCTAATTGTGTAAATGCAGCTACTTTTCGCTTCCTTATTCCTAATTTCCTCTAAGGATTATATTCGAAAAATATAATGTGAAATGAGACCACTTAATTAAATATATTAAGACCTTATTACAATAAAGGTGACCAGTTTAAACCACAATTAGTTTGAAATCATTTCCTAAAGAGACGATATGCTGAGAATAAGGTCCACATTAAGGTTCTAATTTCGCATGATTTATGGGTTATTGATGTGTTTCAAAAGCTTTAATTATAATGACTGAAAATACCAATTTTATTATAGGAAAACACACAAGTAAAAGTATAACCCACGTATGTAGTATAATATTTTTTAGGTAAGATCAGGTCGTCTAGAGGGATTTGAATAGTGTTTAGATAATAAAAAAGAAAATAAACTTTAACTTGAAAATAACTTTTTGTTTTACCAATTATAATAAAGATGACTACTCGGTTAGTTGGAAATAATTCATAAGTGTTGGAAATGATCTTGAAAATAGAACCTTTAACTTACAAAAAGGATTTCTCGTCAAAAAACATTTTCACAAATTAACCTGATTAATTAAAGACTTATATTTAGTAGACTAGACCAAATGTGTCACTCAAATAGTTTACTTACTTATTAGATCAAATCTTATTTTATTTATCAATTTACGAAGTGGATGTTCTCAACATAGACGATAAAGATCATAGACAAATCTTTAAAACCACATAGATCATAACGGGTCTTTCGACCTATAACCGATTTGTTATTAATCTAAGTGATAAGCACCCCAACACAAACAAACCAAAAAACTGATAAGATAGGGACTAAACGATTGAACATAAGCTTGAGATAAAGAGATTCACGAAATACCAACCGCTTATTCATTATCATAACATCACCGAGTAGTCATGAGAAATTTAGCCTCTCATGGCTAAGTGGTTCATAACATCGCTTGATTTAACAATAAACTTCATTATTTCACTAAACTAGTATGATGATCTTCTTCGTTCTTGGTTGTTTGATCTTGAATCTCCAAAAGGGTATAGTGTTTATGCTTTGGTGGATGTGGGAAGTGGTGTGTGAGTTTATATGAAGAAATGGAGAAGAGATGAATGAGAGATTGATTATTGGATGATTGAAATGTGTGAAATTCGTCTCTAATTTATAGGCTAAGTGAGGGGTGAAAGTGCGGCGCACAAAGATATTTGTGCGGCGTACTTGGTGATTAAATGCGAGGGTAATAAATGTTTAGTGAAGAAGTGCGACGCACAAGAGAATATGTGCGGCGTACTTAGGGTATTAATGCAGTAGCTGTCTTCATTAACTCTTCATAGTCAGATGGGAAGTGCGTAAGTGCGGCATACTTGTGGAGTTAATGTTGAATTTTGACTAAGTCTTTAATTCATTGACTTGAGGAGAAGTGCGGCGCACAAATGGTAAGTGCGGCGCACATTTGCACTTTAGAGCTTGAACTTTATATTTTCCTTGTATGTTGTGTTCTTTAGCATATAAATATTCGATCTTTGTTGTGTTTATCCTCGGGGTGTCTTCAAGTGAACCTGCAAGCAATTCATGCTATTAAGTATCGAAAGTTCACGAGAAATGATTAAATATATACGAATAACGCCGCCGAAAACGTGTATAATTTGGGTGTTATCAGTTATCCTTTTTATTTCATCCGAAACAACTCAACTACGAGTCCAGAGACGAAAGCTTTATTTAGATAACACACGGGGAGTTTAATTTGGCTTTAATTATTATTATGTAATTGGCAACATTATTATCCCTCGGTCCTTTAAATTACTGAACACTTCGGGCGTTCTAACGACAGTCCAAGTAGTATTATTTGACTTCGGGGATTCCCACGACACTTTTGAAGACTGACACATCGAGCGTCATAAACGACGGAGCCAGTAAACTTTTATCAGTCTCGGATTATTATTATTATTATTATTACTTTCACTCTTTAAACGACTGCAACATCAGGCGTCCTAACCGACAAGAAACAGTGGTCTTATTTCGGCTTCAGTTTATTACATTATTATTATTATTATTATTATTATTTTAGCCAAATTTCAAGTCCTGTGGTCTTTTAACTACCTAGACAACGGGAGCGAGCCGTCAGGAATCAGTAGCCTATTTTCCCACAACACTGACAAACCTCAATTTGTATCTTATTTCACCAAAAGGAATCTCTAAGAAGTGATCAAACTAATAATCGAAAAAACCATATCATCTTTATTATTGAAAATTATTATTTTTTATAGTTTTTAAGCTGATGGTGAGCAAAAAAAGCCACAAATTTAACCTCTATGAAGCTCTAAAGTGATCAACTACTCCACGATTGCTTCTAACTTATATTCAACTATATCATTTTGTATTCTTGCAAAATTTTTAAAGTTTTACGCCAAACGCTAGTCTCGAAAAGCTAGGAGAGAGCTAGAGTGCAAAACTCGGTCAAGTCAAAAACCTCACTAGTTCTAGCCTACGGGCCTACTTATTTCTATATTTTTTTTCATTTTTCATCATCAAATTTTTTTAAGCACTAAAATAATACAATATATTGGTTAAAACGGGGTTGCGTGGGGCACAGACAAGCACATGTATGATCAATTTTGATAGAAATCCCCCCTCAGACTCTAGAAAATGATAATTGGACCTCAATGTTTCAAAAAGTGGATTTTACCCCCACACTAAAAAACGAAAAAGGCAAATGCTTAAGAATTCCAAGTGTGAAAGGGGAAACACAATAAATATACATGATCAGGATTAAGGATTCTAAAATAAGCAGAAGATCAAAGACCGGGTGATTGGAGGATTGAAAACAAGCACGGGTCTTCACGATCTTAAGAATCCTGCAAGCAAAAGCGGTACCACAAAAGCATACCCCCACACTAGGGCTATAAAATCACACACTTATATATTAAGAAAATAAAAAGAAAAACAGACACGGGTTTTGCCTCCTGAGAAGCGATTGTTTATTAACGAGTCCCCTAGCTTGACTCGCCCCCTAAAATTTTGTTGTCCGTAAGGGACAAATAAAGATCCGAGACATCCATAGCAGGGATGTCCCCTCTATAGTAGTGTTTGATCTGGGACTCGTATCATGTAATTAATCAGACTTTGGTCTAGTAAATAATGATCAAGCACAAGTTCTAGAGCTTTAATTTACCGATCACTCAAATTTAATTATCAATCCAATACCATTTTGCTTAGAAAAAGCGACAAAACCACATATACACATCCCAATGATGGAATAAATACATTTGGAATTGCTCACTCTTATACTCGAACATGCTAGATGGCATCAGATATCTTAGGTATCAAAAGTGCGGTACCCGATTTTTAAAGGCTTATAATCTCACAATTTAGTGGACTAGGTTGTGATAGCTATAGTGTCAATCCGGTTGGATTTGCCTTACTAAGAGCATTTTTAATTTTTGAAAGCTTACTATATCTATATATCTATATATATATATTTTATATTATATATATATATATATATATATATATATATATAATTAATTTTGAGATTTTTGAAAGTATCAGTAGGTAAAAATTTTGACTAGGGCAAACATGGAGGAAGTACTGATTAATTTTTCCTATTTGGCTCCCCTTTACACTTAAGTTGAAACATTGCCTCTCAATGGGATAAAAAAAAACTGTTAATAGAATAAAATAAAGAAAAATAAGGGAAACAGTACTTCTCGGGGCATTGAGATATATGGTGAGAGAGGAGTTATCCTTGAGCAGACTTCTTAATTTTACCATTTTTTATCAAATATATAATTCCTGCATAAAAATAAACAACACAAAAGCACTCAAAAGAAAATAATTTTGTTGTGTTTTTTAAATAAACAAATAAAGGATATGAATAGATGTATGGGGGAGGGACTCCTCACCCACTTAAGTAAAGCCGGGTTGCCTCCGAGAAGCAGCTTATTTTTAAGAGAGTCGTGTTTGCTAGACTCATACGTGGTGAGTCGTTGCTTTGGAAAGAAGGGAGTGACTTCTTCCCTTGGGCATTTTAATCTTCTTTATTCTTCATGGCTATAGTTTGAGTCGCATGACCGTTAACAATAAACGTTTTTCCAATATTTTCCATATTGTTAACATCTCGGTTGAATATTGATGTTTTCTACGTATGGTCTAGCCAACAAATCTGAGTTTGGTGTTTAAATTTATAATTTGAGTGAAAAAGTAGAACATTGTTTACATGTTTGAATTCCTTTCTTATTCTTAATTTTCTATCATGCCGGACTTTGGTTCTTGCTTTGTATAATCGATAGTTTTCATAGGCTTGATGTCTAAGTTTGTCTAATCCGTGTAATTAAAACATTTTTTTTCACCTGCAGCAATGAGATTTGGGTTGTAATTCTTCAAGGCCCAGTATGCACGGTGTTCAATTTCAAATGGTAAGTGGCAGTTCTTTCCATATATGAGTTTGTAGGGTAGTAAGGGTACAGATAGGGTGTTTTGGTAATGCAGGGCGAAAAGCCCACAAAGCGTGTCAAGTTTTCTTGACCAAATAGCAGGATTGTCTTTAACAGTCTTTTCAAGAATTATTTTAAGAGCTCTGTTTGTGTTTTCAACTTGACCACTAGTTTGAGGGTGATATGATGTAGAGAAATGGTGGTTAACTGCATATCTTTTCATTGTCTTCTCCATTATTTTGTTACAGAAGTAAGTACCTCGTTCACTGATTAGAGCTTTGGGCATTCCGAAATGGCCGAATAGTTTTCTTGAAAAGTGACAACAACTCGGGCATCATTTGGTTGCTGGTAAAGCTTGAGCTTCAGCATTTAGAACGTAAATCATCAGCAAAAAGATTGTATTCAAACTTATACGATTTTGGGAATGGTCCCATAAAATCAATACCCCATACATTGAAAATTTCACATACTTAAATGTTGTTTAGGGGCATCTCATCACGTTTGTTATATTTCTGTCTTTGGCATCGCTTCGCAAACGTTGGTACTAGAGTATGAACTTCTTTTATGATCGTTGGCCAGTAAAAACCTAAGTCTAAGACCTTTTTAGCAGTTACATTTGGTCCATAATGTCTACCGGTTGGTCCGTGGTGACATTGATCTAGAATTGTTCAGGATTTTGATCCGGATACACAGCGTTTGATCATTCCGTTAGAACATACTTTGAAGAGGTAGGGTTCCTCCCTGAAGTAATGTTTGAGGTCAGAGAAGAATTTGTTCTTTTGTTGGTACGTCAACCCATTTGGTATAATATCAGCTACCAAATAGTTTGCAAAGTCTGCGAACCATGGTTCATTTTTGGTGTTAATTTCCATAAGGGTCTCTCCAGGAAAGTTGTCATCAACATCACTGTCATCACTTGACTCGTCTTTTTCAATTAGGGATAAGTGGTCAGTAGCAACATTTTCTGTTCCTTTTCTATCCTTGATTACTACGTCAAATTCTTGTAAGAGTAAAATCCATCGAATAAGACGGGGTTTTGCATCTTATTTCTTGAATAAACGTTTTAGAGCTGAATGATCGGTGTGAACAATAGTTTTTGATATAATAAGATAGGATCTGAATTTATCAAATGTAAAAACGACAGCCACAAGCTCTTTTTTGGTTATAGTGTATTTTTGTTGAGCTGGATTAAGAGTTTTGCTAGCGAAGTAGATTGGGTGAAAGTTTTTTCCATCTTTTTGACCTAAGACGGCTCCAACTGTGAAATCACTTGCATCGCACATAAGTTCAAAAGAAAGATTCTAGTTTGGGCTTACGATCACAAGAGCACATGTGACATTCTCTTTTAATGATTTGAATGCTTTTTAACATTCATCATCGAATTCGAATGGAGTATCTTTTTCAAGCAGCTTAGTTAGAGGTCGAGCAATTTTCGAGAAATCTTTTATGAATCTTTGGTAAAAACCGGCATGTCCAAGAAAGCTTCTAACTCCTTTGATATTAGTAGGGGGCGGGAGTTTTGAGATTATGTCGATTTTTGGTTTGTCGACTTCAAGTCCTACGCTAGACACTTTGTGTCCAAGCACAATTCCTTCTCTGACCATGAAATGACATTTTTCCCAATTAAGGATAAGATGAGCATCTTTACAACGCTAGAGCATTTTATCGAGATTGTTTAGGCATTTGTCGAAAGAGTTTCCAAAGACGGAGAAATCGTCCATGAATACTTCAATGGATTCTTCGATCATGTCGTGAAAGATTGCTAACATGCATCTTTGGAATGTAGCTGGGGCATTACATAGCCCGAAAGGCATTCGCCTATAAGCGTATGTTCCGAAAGGACATGTGAATGTTGTTTTTTCTTTATCATTAGGATCGATAGGAATTTGAAAATATCCAGAAAGAAAAACATCAAGAAACAGCACAACCATACAGCTAATGAAATATTTATTTCCTACGAGTCTTTCTAACATTTGATCCATAAATGGCATGGGGAAATGATCTTTTGCGGTTGCTTCATTGAGTTTACGATAATCGATGCATACTCGCCAACCTGTGACGGTTCTTGTTGGGACAAGTTAATCATTTTCGTTTGTAACAACTGTAATACCACCTTTCTTTGGTACACAGTGAATAGGACTAACCCAAGGACTATCGGTATTGGATATATAAATAATACGGTATCAAGAGTTTCATGATTTCTTTCTTAACAACCTCCTGCATATTTTGATTCAACCTTCTTTGTTTTTGGACAACGGGTTTTGAGTCTAAATTGACAAGATTTCATACTTGGATTTCTACAAATGTTCAAATCTCGTTGGGTTGTTTTCATGTTTTTCATTGTGATGCAATTATAGGACAAATGTTATATCAATTTCAAGGAAATCAACGAGATTACTTTTCAAACGACACATTTAGAGGTCGTTCTCTTGTATCTAGCGTTGTGTATTATGAAGTAACTCCCCCGGACATACTTCCGCTGCGACAAGCATTTTTAGGGGTGTTACAGTAAGCACGAATGTTATAAAATAGATCTATTCGGGATTGACAATCCCTATTCGGGTGATTAGCTATCACCGGACAAACGAACATCATACCATGTCAGAGCACGACTAGATTGGTGTCTACAGTGCCAACAACTACATACTCATGAACTCTTACTGTGCCTTGAATAAAGTGGCATACGTATAAGTCTACGTCGCAGTTTCATGAACTTAGGGGTGAAAAATTAATCACACATGGTGACTATTTTATTGGATACAATGGTCATGCATACTTTACAACCGCTTTGTTCCAACTATACTCAACTTTTTGTGACTATTGTATGGGATACAATAGTCATACACATCTATGATTTCAACATTTATGCATACAATTTTGGTAACTATTATAACGATTGAAATGGTCATATACTCTTTACAAATCTTTGATCCAACTCTTGTACTTATAAAAATCTATGAACTCACCAACTTTATGTTGACACTTTTAAGCATGTTTTTCTCAGGTGAATTGGATGTTTAACACACATGATGTGCATTGGAGTCTAGACTATACAAGACTACATTTATGGATTTCTACAAACAAATCTTGTTTTATTATTTTAGTCTTACATTATTGATGCAAACTTTGGGACCAACGTTATAAAAAATTCAGATTTTGGTTAAATCAACGAGATCAATTTTTAAATGACTCATTTAGAGGTCGTTCTCTCATATCTTGTGTAATGTACCTATGAAGTAACACTCCCGGACATAATTCCGCTACGACCCAATTTGGGGGTGTTACATTCAAGCTAAGACGTCAATAAAAGGTACGTTGATTCGGACAGCTCGGATCATGTCAAGGAACTTTCCGTATTGGGCCTCTATTTTTTCATTTCTTAGGTGTTGAGGATACGGAATTTTTGGCTTGAATGGTTTAGGTAACGATGTTTCTTTGATTGGTTTTGTGGGTTGAGTTTTTGGTTGTGGTGTAGGTTCATCGTCTTCATCATCGCTATCAAAGTTAATAGGGTTTTCGGAATTATTCTGTTGATCATTCGGGTTATCTGGTAGATCATAAGATTTACCACTTCTTGTGAATACGACATTCACATGCTCATTACGAGCTTTCGGTGGTTGGTAAGCTTTAGAGTTGCCACCTCGTGGGTTTGGTTGAGTGTTTCTTGGAAGAGATCTAGAAGGTCGACTAGATTGCTTGTCAGCGAGTCTGTCGAACTTGGTTTTGAGGTTTTGGATTGAAGCTTGATGATTTTTGGCTACTGTTTTGAGTTGAGTTTTGAGGTCTATGAATGTTTCTTTGACAAAGCGTTGGCTGATTGCTAAGATTTCATGAAATCGTTGAAATGTTTTTGAAGATCGTATGGTTTGTCATCAGTGTTAGATCGGTAGTTGTCTCGATTGTAATCATTCCATCCGCTTGAACGCTAATTATCCTAATTCGAGTCTCGGTCACGGTAATTATTGTAAAAATGAGTCTTACGGAAAGTTTGCATGAATTTAGCTTCTTCTTCACGGGACATAGGCATGTCATCATCGTCAAGATCGGGTGTTGGATTTTTAGCACGAGATTGGAGTTCTTTGTACTGAGCATCCATTTTTATGGTCATGGAATCCATTCGTGCCATAATTTTGTCAGTGTCGGTATTACTGCTACCTTCATCAACGAAAGCAACAGTTTTCTTAAGAGATGATTTGGTTTTTTGATTTCTAGCCCAATCAAGTTTGAGTAAGACTTTATCTTCGAGAAGCTGATAAGCTTGATTTGGTGTTTTATAGAGAAAAATACCACCAGCTGCGGCATTTAGAAATTCTTGGGTTATTTCGCCGAGACCATGATAAAAGATTTTGATAATATTGCCTTTGGACAGATTATGACCATGGCAGTTTCGGAGCATTTCCTTCATACGAAGTCAAGCATCGGTTAGACATTTGTTTTCATGTTGAGAAAAGGCTTGGATTTCTCCAAGGAGTTGGTAGAAAAGAGCTAGGGTAAAGAATCGGCTAATGAAAGCAGTTCGAATTTCATCCCTCGTTTTAATAGTTCCTTCGTTGAGTTCGTCCAGCCATGTTTTTGCTTCTCCAATGAGTGATAGGGGAAACATCATCAGGCGGACAGCCTCATTCTTGGTATCTCTGTATTTAAACATATCGTAAATTCTGAGGAATTCATGAATGTGTTTATGATGATCGGTTTCAGCTCTACTATCAAATTGGTTTCCTTTGACGAGAGTCCAGTGGTTACCGTTAATGGCAAATTCATTAGCGGTTTCAGGAATAGTAATTGCGGAACCAAGAGTCGGAGAGACAACACGATCTGCAGCCCACATGGGTTCATCATCCATTGGATCGTAATTTCGAAGAATATCAAGAAAGTGATGGAAGTAATTAATGTTGAGAATTGGTGGATAGACAATTCTAGGGAGTTGAGGTGGATTGTTTCTTTGATCGTATGGAACTCTTCTGTTTTGTTGACGAAGTGTTCAATTCAGAGTACGTTCAGGTTCGAGTAATGGTTCAACAAGTGCAGAATTGGAAGCACGTGTATGCATCCAAAGGAGAAATTGTTTGGGTTAGTTTGCCAATAAACTGTACAGTGATTTTTTAAAAAGAGGGGGAGTTAAAGTAATTTTCCAGAGTTAACTATAGAATAACTTAAAAATCCCCGGCAGCGACGCCAAAAACTTTGATGTGTTTCAAAAGCTTTAAATTTATAATGACTGATAATATCAATGTTATTATAGGGAAACACACGGGGAAAAGTATAACCCACGTATGTATTACAATTGATGAGGTGTCATATTATACACTTTTTCGGGGTCGTTTATCCCCCAAAATCATGTGTTTATGCCTAAAATAGGTACTTAGTCGTTTCTTTTTAGGTATTTCATTTGGAAGACATTTGGATGAATTACACGTGACTTGGGCTCATTTGGAGAAGAAACGGACAAGTCTATGGACCAACACCAAGACTCTTGAAGATTTGTGCTCACAGAGCCTAGAGACGGCGTCATATGCTATACAAGACTCCGTCACAACTCATCAAGTGACGGCGTCACACATTTCAAGATGGCGTCAGCTCGCACCGACTCAAACGCAAATCTAGAAGATTCATTTTACGACGGCGTCATGACTAAAATGCGACGCCGTCGCGTCGATTTTCTTATATATACAAACCTGAATTTATGGTTTTCAGTGTGTAACTTTCGAATAAAAAGAGGGTACGAACCCTAGTTCGTTTAGCAGCTATAGGAGACGATTTTAGGGCTTAAAACCCTATTGTACTTCTTCCAATTCATGTTTTAATCAAGTAAGGTTTACTTAATCATTCAATATGTCTATGTGTTGTTTGATTTATTGTTCTTGTTTATCTTTAACATGCTTGGCTAAACCTCCTATTGTGTTTATTTATGATTGTATGAAACCTAGAATGTAGATCTTAAAGGTGTTGCTTCCTGTGATGGATGTGCACGTTAGGTCTCAGAAAACTAGCTTTTGACTGCATCGCTATTGATATATATAGCGAAACGTGATTGTGTAGAAAGGATACCATCGGGTACTAGTCTTCATACTACCTTGCCCCCTAATATGGTTGATCCACTCTTAATATATTTCACATGCACTTAGTGTACTCCTAGGGGCCGTGTAATAGTCTTCATACTACCTTGCATGTACATTGCTCTAGCGGCATACTAAGTAGACGGTGGGTTTGTGTAATTCGTTCATGCTTTAGGAAATAGTTACACAGATCATCATAAGTGTGACTAGGCAACAACACTAGGAGAGGCAATCTAGGAAGTAATACATGATTAAATAAACACATTCTTTTATCTTATTGTTATCACTAGTAGCTTAGTTAATATTTAGTTGAAACAGCTAAAACCAAACCTCTCTCCAATTATATGATTTACTTGCTTTCCATAAAACATAAAAATACAAAAATAATCTTCTCTCAACCCTTAGAATTCTGTTAGACCGTGATCAAGCCTTCCCAACCTATTCCTCGAGTGAACAATAAACAGCCCCGAGTCTTGTCTATACTACACTACAACGATTAGGTGCACTGCCTAGGGACTTGTAAAACTTCTCGTGTAGAAGTCCTACGAAGACCGCACATCAAGTTTTTGGCGCCGCCGCCTGAGGAATAGTTAGGTATTAATCATAGTTTAGCTTAGTTCTACTTGCTTGAATCCTTTCAAGTAAGATTTAATTCCCGCATATTAGCTTTCTTGTAGTCTATCTTTTCTTCGTGTATCTGTTTCGTAACCCATTCTAAGTTTATTCGTGATATGCAAATAAATAATAAACATTTTAAAATAAATGTTATAAAACATTTACGCAATGATAGTCGAGTGAATACTCATTGTTCATGGAAAAATCATTTGGAACGCAATGACACAATATCGATGTTTATGAATCATACCTTTAAGTTTGCCCAAAGAGTCCCGAACCATTAATTTTAATAAAATTTACACGTTTGGTCCTTATGGTAATATTTACTTAAACCACCTTAAACTATTTTACAATATCTATTTTGTTTTTAAGTCTCAAATATATATATGAAACAAATGAGGATATCTCATTTTTATTTATAAACCTACACACACACTCCTCTCTTTTTTCCGGCGATTCCCACTGTCGCCTGGCCTCACTCGTCCAACTTCCGGCCGATCTGTGCGCCGCCGCCGGCCGCCACATCAAAAATATGCAATGTAGATCTACCTCCGGGATCTACCGGGATCTGACTACCTCACTCGCCGCCACGCGCCCATATCCCCCACTAGACCACCACGCCACCACCCCATCGTCTCATCCATCACCTCCGACGCCACCCTCATCTCATCACATCCGCACCCACCAACATCACCCCGCCACCATATTCCACCCCATCCACCACGCCGCTGCTACCGAATAACCGCCACCCTCACCACCATCTCCTCACCACCTCCGCCGCATCCACACCACGCACCACCACCTCTACCCAGCCACCAACAGGATGCGTTGGTTTTCTCAGTGTTTCGTTAACAGCACCAAGGGTGCATTGGTTTTGTTATATCATAAGAAACGGGTGCGATTGGCAGCCACAACCCACAAAGGGGTGCGTTTGATTGTTTATAAAACAACTAGGTGTGTTTGGTTGGCTGCGAAACAGCTTTAGGGTGTGTTTGGTTTAACAAGAAACCACAAAGGGTGTGTTTGGGTTAACAGGAGACCATTAGGGGTGTGTTTGGGTGAGTAGGAAACCACTAGGGGTGTGTTTGGGTAAGCAGGAAACCACTAGGGGTGTGTTTAGGTGAGCAGAAACATCGTAAGGGTGCGTTTGGGTTAGCAGAAAACAACAAGGGTGCGTTTGGTTTATATAAATCGACAAATAAATATATCATAAGGTTTTATAAATATTAAAACCGGATATAATGGTGGTTTAAATGGTTAAATAAATGTGATATTTATTATTTTGGTTAGTTTATATATATATATATATATATATATATATATATATATATATATATATATATATATATATATATATATGTATATATATGTATGTATATATATATATGTATATATATATATATGTATATATATATATATATATATATATATATATTTATATATATATATATATATTTAAAACGCGTGAGTAATCGCAACACGGATTGATTGAAAATGGAAAAGCATTGAGTTTGGTAAAAATGAGAAACGTTGTATAAACGAATAAGTTATGCCGAAATTTCTATAAATTTCTATGGTTAGTCATTTTCACTATAGTTTCTATTATTTTAAAAACCCGATAAAAGGACGAAGTTATATGGTTTTAAGATTATTAATTTGTATTATACAATAACCCGACAAACGTACAAAAACTATACTTTTACAATGAGACAGCTATTTTAGTCACAACCCGTCAAGAGAACGAAATACTAAATTATAAAATATTATTTTATAATTCCCGACTAGAAGATAAAGTCATAACTTTTGTAAAAGCTTTACAGACATCGTTTAACATAATTTGTAACCTTAAAACTTACGTTTACATTTATGCAAGAACTTTTATTTAATTAAGTGGTGATTTCTAAAAACGTGTCAAACTGTTTGGTTTAATTATTTACTCACACTTCTTATATAATACTTGCAAAGTATTATATAATTTATATTAATCTTTGGATTGTTTGTCTTTATTATATAATTCACGGTATGAGTTATATAATTGTTATTTTTCATATGTAATATATACGGAATATATTACATACTTTATGTTTACTTTCGATTTATTTTATTTAACCAACCACCAAACTATTACAACTTGAAATCTAAATCTTTATCAACGTGTCGCGTTGATGTACTCATCCGTCGGAAAACCCAAATACATTATCCTAGGCTAGTGGGTCTTAGCCGTTAAGATAAACCGAAACTTCTTGATCGAGCCGTTCCGGTTTTCCGTTTGCGTTGTGCTTAATATGTGCAGTTCTGCCAATCGTTCTACAACATCAATGTGAGTTTATAGCCCCATGTTTTACTTTTTTACATATATTTTTGGGATGAGAACATGCTTGTTTGCAAATGCATTTACATGGTTGATTACAAATTGGTTTACATACTCATTTACATAGCTCGCTATGGGATACATTATTTGACTTTATTTTTGGTCTCAAATATATACTTTACTTTTGAAATGATTATGAATTAGCTTAGGCGGATTGAACTGATAACTACAAGTAAATACCCGGGTGTTCTTAGAAGGGACACCTGTGAGGGGTACACAGTCATTATTGCCCGGGTGTTCTTGGATGGGACACCTGCGAAGGGTAAACATTCATTATTGCCCGGGTGTTCTTATAGGGGACACCTGCGAGGGGTACATATTCATTACTGCCCGAGTGTTCTTGGAGGGGAAATTTATCCGGCTTTTGAGCCAAATTCAAACATGTTAAATGAATTGTTTAGATTAATTCGCGTCAGTATCGAGTCATATGATTGAATTGTTAAATCTCAGGTTTTATGCGCCATTTATACAGGAACTAACTTATGGACATCAAGGTGCTAGGAAAATTTTTTCATCAAAACAAAATTTTGTTTTCAAGACTGTTGGAGACCGCGCGATCAATCGATTAAACAAGTGATCCCGTCACCACGACACCTGTGACGGGGTCACACCAACCCCGACGGTGTCAAACACCCAGAAAACTCAAAGTTTTTAATTAATTTTGAAAATAAAACTTCCATAACATTTAATAAATTGTATTCTTACTGTAAAAACCTGGCAAAACCTAATATTTTTTAACAATTCTTCTTCATCCTATCTATCGAGTTGAACCCTAAATTCACATTGTATATTTGGTACAATCGCACATTTTATGCTTGGTATAAGTTGTCTTTGTCTTAGATTAACAGGTATATAGATGAGGAGAAGCTTGGGAAGTTCTTAGGAAAGTTACATTTGGATTGATTCTCGGAGGACGATTTAACCAGTTATCGCATGTTTCTTCTCCATTATTGAGCAAACCAGGGGAGTACTAGTTTCTTTTCCTTGTTTTCTTTTCCCATTATTCGTTTTAACGGGTACTTCCAGAGAACATTATGCGAATGTTCAAAAATAAGTGTATGGGAAAAATAACCTTAGATAAAACTATTTCTTCATTGTCATTTGCTATTGTCCTTTAAAAAAGATGGTAATATTAATCAAAACATAGCAATAAAAGGGAGATTTTTACCAATTTTTTTTTTTTTTACGACACATACCAACGAAAACCGAGTATTACTAGCGTCTCATGGATAGGAATTTATATGACTAGCACAATAACCCTCAAAATTCCACCCCAAAAATGTGAGGTTCACCCTTAGATCTTTAGGAATTCGGGTACCAATCGTCCGTAACCCAAACTGATTTTATCTTTACCTGCGTTTGAGTTAAGAGTGAAGCATTCACATGTTCTAGTCGTCATTACGGATGTTACGTGTGGTCTTACGTCGCCTTTTTGGAATGTCTATGTTAGTAAAAATTCATATGAGTGTACCTGTAGTGCATAATAAAATTCCTAGAACTTGTTTTGTGATGCATTCCGAACTACATAGTAAGTATATAGGATTGGCTTGATAAGAGGCATTAGAATAACCCATGTTTTAAAACCTGTAACTATTATATGTCACCTCGATATATAACTATCCCACACACACACCTTGCCATGCACTCACCTTTAGTACAAATACCCTAGTACAACCCTCCAGCCTATCCTTTTTTCCACGTTCTCGTAATTTTTTGGTTAAGATCGGACTATAATGAAGTGCATGACACCCCTTAAAAACCATCGTTACACCAAAAAGCCTTAGCTTTGAGCCTATATGAACTACACCTATAGTACATTAGTGTTTTAACCCAAAATAATTAATTGAGTACAAATATGTTGAACGTTGCTAAAGGTCTTTATCCTTGGAAAATAAAGTTTTGGGACGAGTTGGTGAATTCTTGGAAGAAAGAATTTATGTTGTTTTTTTATATCGCGGGAAGAATGGGGGAAAGAAGTTAAGTCAATACCCCCATATGTTTATCAAATGATCTCCATGTTATTTTGATCCACCTCAATACGGGTCATTAGTTAGATTGTATATTTCGAGCATGTAAAAGCTCAAGTGTAAGGGGTAACGTGTTATAAACCCCCATGTTGTATTATGTTACTAATAAAAACGAGAAAAGAAAAAAAGAAAGAGTAGTATGTAATTTGTGTAGATCCGTGTACCTTCGTTTCGAGTCTTGGCTTAGCAACCAAACCAAAGTGTATTCGTGTAAATAATTAGCTAACCCTTCCACTTCCAAATCACTATCTCAAAAGGCACCCAAATGCATACTATCCGTTTCCTATTTCTATATATTTTATCTTACATTCCTACACACCCCACAACCCTTTAAAAGACTTCTAGATAGTAATGAATAATACTGCACCAAGCGGTGGAGGATTGATCATATTACCAGCCATGGTAAATTTATAATGCTATGACATTAATGTAGTTGATTTACTGTTTCCCCCATAAGTTAAAATTATTATACGCCCGAGTAAAAGAGAACATCATCAAACACTTATGTGAGGTGCTAGTATAAACTTTTCATGGCTATTACATTACGAGGAATCCAGAAAGTTGGTTGTAGAATAAAGTATAAAGTAGATAGTAAAAATGACCCCTCATATTGTTATTGTCTAGATAGAAAAGCCCATTTGCTTGAGGACAAGCAAATTCCAAGTGTAGGGGTAATTGATGAGGTGTCATTTTATACACTTTTTCGAGGTCGTTTAACCCTCAAAATCGTGTGTTTATGCCCAATAATAGTACATAAATCGTTCCCCATTTTAGGTATTTCCTCATTTGGAAACATGTGGATGAATTACACGTGACTTGGGCTCATTTGGAGAAGAAACGGACAAGACTACGGACCAACACCAAGACTCTTGAAGATTTGTGCTCACGGAGCCTGGGGACGGCGTCATATGCTATACTAGACGTCATCACAACTCATCAAGTGACGGCGTCACACATTTCAAGACGGTGTTAGCTCGCACCGACTCGAACGCAGATCTAGAAGATTCATTTTACGACGGCGTCACGACTAAAACGCGACGCCGTCGCGTCGATTTTCTTATATATACAAACCCGAATTTAGGGTTTTCAGTGTGTAACTTTAGAATAAAAAGACGGTACGAACCCTAGTTTGTTTAGCAGCAGTAGAGGAGACGATTTTAGGGCCTAAAAACCCTATGTACATCTACCAATTCCATGTTTTAAATCAAGTAATGTTTACTTAATCATTCAATATTTCTTGTGTTTGTTTTCTCTATTGTTCTTGCTTTATCTTTAACATGCATGCTAAACTTATTATTTGTGTTATTTATGAATATGTAAAAACCTAGAATGTAGATCTTAGTGATGTTGCTTCTTGTGATGGATGTGCACGTTAGGTCTTAGAAAGCCAGCTTTCTGTCTATAATTGATGTTGATATGTCTAGGGAAACGTGATTGTGTAGAATGGATACCATAACGTAAACAGTCTTCATCTATCTTCTTGCCCCCTAATATGGTTGATCCACTTTTAATGTATTTTACATGCACTTAGTAAACTCCTAGGGCCGTGTAATATGACTCAACTACCTCTGCATGTCGTACTCTAGCGACATACAAGTAGACAGGGCGGGTTCGTGTAATTCGTTCATGCTTTAGGAAATAGTTTACAAATCATCACAAAGGTATAGCAAGGCAACAACACTAGGAGAAGCAATCTAGGGAGTAATACATGATTAAATAGACACAATCTTTTATCTTATTGTTATCACCATTAGTTTAGATTATTATTAGTTTAATTAGCTAAAACCAACCCACCTCTCAATTATATGATTTACTTGCTTTCCATAAAATACAAAAATACAAAAATAATCTTCCTTCAACCCTTAGAATTCTGTTAGACCGTGATCAAGTCATTCCCAACTTATTCTCCGAGTGAACGATAAACAACCCCAAGTCTTTCCTATACTTCACTACAAACGATTATGCACAACCTCAGGAGTTGTAAAACTTCTCGTGTAGAAGTCCTACGACAACCGCACATCAGCTTACTTTTAAAAAAGGGTCAAGAAAGTGCACGGAAAGATGTCGAACGTGCTTTTGGTGTTCTCCGGGGACGTTGGGGAATAATACAACAACCGGCACGTCAATACCATGTCAACACCATTCGTCGAATCATGTATTCTTGCATCATAATGCATAACATGAGTTTAGAAGATCAGAAGATGACGGTTTTAGACTGGAACGAAGTGTACGCTAATCTGTCAAGAAATTTGCAGCGTACATGGGTTGAAAGGTGTGAAACTCAACGTCGAAAAAATAAAGAAATGCGAAACCGAGAAATGCATCTTAGTCTTCAACAAAATCTTATGGAGCATATTTGGCAACATGTTGACCACGAAGGCGTATGATTTTTTTGTATGTTTTTTTTTCGCATGTTTTTTTAATTCCGATGTTTTTTAAAGTAATTATAATGTGTAATATTAGTCTAATGAAATATTTTAGTTTTTTAAGGGTGTGTTATGAAAAGAGAAAAGTGCTCCCAAAAATGGTGTTAATGAGGTGTATGATTTAGCTGGAGTTTATTTATATTGGCATTATACTGTTAAAGCTGACGTGACAGTCAAAAAATTGTGTTATGGTGTTATGACACCTGAGGCTGTAAGAGAGTATTAAATCAAGATATTGTCAAGTTATTAATAGTGTAACATACATTTCAACATACATGACAACTTCACACATAAATGAACACGTGCATATGGTCCAATTAACACAATACGATAATACCAACACATTCCAATCTATTGGAACAGTATGAGGAACAAATAATCCAACTATGTGAACATATATCTACACAGCCAGAAACATTTTTACAACCTAATATGCGTCTAATAGGGTAAAATGACTATTAACGATTCTTTCTAAGTGATACTTTGGTCAATTCGACTATTTTGTTCTTATCACCCCACTCTTGAAAGATACGTGAAAGCATAGCAAAGAAGTAAGCAAGTTAAACACATATGACGATGACAAAATATCAAAGAACCAATCTTATACGTCTTCTTGGAGAATGAGTACGATCTGACTGTAAAACAGCTCGATAGAATGCCTCAGTCAACGCAAAATAATCGTCTGCAGGGTCCCGCTTCTTCGGTAGTATGCCTTGCTCTGTGAGCATACTATGTCATATTGCACCAGTTTGTTACCGGTATCTCCAAGATAGCTACAAAAATTTGAATCTGCAATTTAGCCCTCATCCATGGGTTTTAGCATATCGCCATGTATAAGATCAAGTGCTGGGTCCGCATCTGATATTTGACAATAAAATCAACACATGTAACCATGAAATTATATGTTTATGCAAAACTTTCAAGAAGGTTTGGCCACTAAAAGTTCAAACATGCCTACTTTGATCGCCAAAACTTTCTGAAAAAGTATTAACCACTTAAAAGCTTAAATTTTTTACATTATATATTCTGATTATCTTTTTTAAGAAATTTTAACTTGTGATTAGTATTGTCTTACGAGTTATGGATTCTGAACAAACTTAATATGACATGTCTAACAGGTTTTATTAACTAAATTTTACACAACTGGCACATCACATCAGGTGTTGTACACATTTTTTTGAACCGCATCTACTTTGCACATTTGACACAATCACGCGACACAAGATGCATACTACTTTAAACTATACATACACACTCTATACCACATTAAACCTGCGATTATGGTTAAATTATTAACTCTCTTTTCTTTGCCAGTAACATAACTTAATAGGAATTTGTACTTACTTGAAGTCCTTATGGAAGGACAATGAAAGAGGGATTTAATAGCCAAAACTCGCTTAAAATCCCCTCCGCAAAAAAACGCCTTGTAAACATCAGTTAAATCAACCACCATAACAACATAGTTCACCTTCCGTCTCACAAACGCCATCAGATAGCAATTCAAACACCGTGTCAGCAACAACTTCACCGAATAGACACGGTTCGATGTGGAACAAACCCCATCTTTCAGCCACCGTTGACCCCTCATCCAAGCATTCTCCAATTCGAGTAAAATCTAGTCCCTGTTGAATCGAACACAACAAAACCATTTTCTGTGTTTGCAACTTAAAACATTATGTTCCTCCATATCGATGTTTGAGTATTTGATGATTCAAATCGCAAGCAAAAGATTTCACAATGAAGCAAAACAATCGATGGAATCTAAAAAGTTAATCTTGGCTGTACAAATTTTTTTGAAAGAAATTTTTCAAAGAGTAGATGGTGTTTGGCATTGCCTCTTTTTTTTCTCTCTTTCTTTTCATAATTTCTTATGCTTATTTTGTCAAAATGCAAAAATACTCAACAAAAAAGATAGTAAGTTGTTGAAATTCTGATTCTATAACACAAATTGCTACTGGTAAGCAATCCCAGACACCCCTTAAACTAGGTCAAATTGCATAAAAATGTAGCCAACTTACCACTTTTTATAAAGTTGTGTAAAAATCATTAAACATTTGAATTCCGATTATTGTATGTATTTTGCCCACATGTAATGACCAATTTACCCTTCACGGTTAACAGGTTGATTTAAAAATATAAGGGTAAAATAGTCTGGAATTTAAAAGTTTTGTCATTTTATAGGAAAAAAAAAGTTGACTACACAACTTTATAGAAAGTGTTAAGTTGGCAACATTTTTATGCAATTTGCCCATTAGTATTAGTCACTTTTTCTTCAAATGGCAATAGTCCAAGTTAGGGCTGTAAACGAACCGGACGAACACGAACAGAGCTTTGTTCATGTTCGTTCATTTAATTTAGCCGTCAGCAAGATAAACGCACACGATCGCTTAAACGACTATTTTTCTTGTTCTGAGACGAGAGAGCGAGAGCGAGAAATAATGTTGTTTCCATAGAAACGTTCAGTACTATGTTCGTTGCATTACATGACATAAAACGAACCATAAACGAGCAACCATAAATAAATTATAAAATTTACAAAAATAAACAATATTTGTTTTCATGAATGTTGTTTTGGTTTAGGTAAATCAATATTAAACATATAATAAAAAAGTGCGATAGACGAACATAAGCAAAATACGATCATATACGAAACGTATATCCAGACGTTTCCACGAGACATAAATGCGGCGCTGGAGCGCACGTTGTTTCACATTTCGTCTACCCATATAACTAATCGACGTAAAAATTGTTCATAGTCGTTCATTTAATAAATAAACAACATACACACACACACATGTGGGGGGGGGAAGGTATGGACCTAGACTTGGTTCGTTATGTTCACAGCGCGCGTGTTAGCCGTTCGGGGGGGACGGGGGGGGGGGGGGAGTGTCATCACAGGGACCTATACTTGGACTATTGCCCATTTGAAGAAAGTGAACTAATACTAATGGGACAAATTGCGAGAGCGCGCGAATGTTGCCACACTTAATCTATAAAGTACTTTTGACTTAGTTCTTCGAAACTGTCTGCACTTTTAGGGTCCAAATCATCGAACCAGTTTTGTGCCGCTCCACCTAGGGCTTGACGAAACATTTTGTACCAAACAGGCATTCTTGTTCGGCTGCCGCCGTAAAGATGCCTAAATGGTCCTCCGGATCTTTGTTTCTCTCATATACAAGGAGGGTGAATGATTACTATTCTACAAAAATGACTCACTCCAATCCAAGAAGAAATATGATTCCACAAGCTGTTTTGATGAGGTCTGGAATAAAAGCAGTTAATACTGCTAAGCCAAAGGATGCTCATAATATTGTCAAGAGAAATCGGTTTCATGATGTTAAGGCCTCAGCATGTTGGGTTTGGAGACCAAAGCAAAAGGAAATTTTAGACAATGTTTCCAAACACAACAGTGCATCTATGATACTTAAAAGACTTGATTATATTGATGTACAAGGAAGATTCAAGTCAGTGATGGCTTGGGTCCCCAAAAGAAGATGATGTGGAGGATCCTTCCAAACAGGGGAGGCAAGAGTGCAGCAAAAGCAGAAAGAGCACAAAGATGAAGTGTTTTGGAAGAATCCTCTCAGCAAAGAAAATGAAATTGATGAAGATCACTTTGGTTCAGATAGATGCATAGGCTTAGGGGAGGCAAGAGTGTAGCAAAAGCAGAAAGAGCACAAAGATGAAGTGTTTGGAAGAATCCTCTCAGCAAAGAAAATGAAGGTTTAATTCAAGAAACTTGAGATTTGGAGGTAAATCACAAGTTTAGGGGAGGATTGTTGGGAATTAAACACTTCAGAGTTAGTACTGCCAAGGGATGAGTTAGTACTGCTAAGCCAACAGTTAGTACTGCTAGAAGAAAACAGTTCGTACTGCTCAAGATTACAACTGCCAGTACTAAATCAGTCAGTTAATACTGCTAGAGTAAGTTAGTACTGCCTGTACTAACTTAAGACTATTGAAGAACTTACTACTGCTGGTTATAGAGTTACTACTGCTGGTTCAAGATTACTGCTGTTGGTGAGAAAGTTAATGCTGCTGAAAGTCTTCTTGTTGTTTCAACTGAAGTTAATGCTGATTAGTCAAACAGAAGACTGAAGATTAATGATGATTGAAGAGATTAATACTGATTGAGAATTTGACTAAATACTTAGGAAAGTATTTAATATTTAGTCATTGTATTTAATATATTTGACTAAATATTTAGGAAAGTATTGTAAGCTCATTAGGACTCCTTGGTGTATAAAAGGAGATCCTAGGGCATCTAGTTTATCATCTCATTCATCTTAATTCATCTCATTATCATACACATACCTACACAGCATCTCATTGTAATAGCTTCAAGGTTGTAAACCCTAGTACTAATCAAGAGTACTCGTATTATCAATAATATTGAAGCAGTTTGTGATATATTCATTGTTGGTACTGTTCCATTGCTAAATACTTCTAGAGTATCAAAGTGTAGATTCCGCATACACTTTGATATACAAACAAAGTCTCATCTATTGTTATTTTGGATTCATCCAAGGTAACAAACACTTTACTACGTAAAGAATCGATCAAGGCGTGGGATCAACACAATATACAAGAAAAGATAAAGTTCAAGCTCAAAAGTGCAAATGTGCGCCGCACTTATCCCTTGTGCGCCGCACTTCTCCTCAAGTCAATGGAATTAAAGACTTAGTCAATTGAACGCATTAACTCCACAAGTATGTCGCACAATTTCCTTTGTGCACCGCACTTTCTATCTGACATTGAAGAATAAATGAAGACTTAAATGCTACTGCATTAATACCCTAAGTACGTCGCATAAATTCCTTTGTGCACCGCACTTCTTCAATAAACATTTAATTCCGTCGCATTTAATCACCAAGTATGACGCACAAATATCTTTGTGCGCTGCACTTTCACCCCTCACTCGGCCTATAAATAGAGGACGAATTTCACACATTTAAAACCACATCATACTTACAAACAACCAAGTATTCATCCTTCAATCATCCTTTCATCCATTCTCCAAGTATAAACACCATATCCCTTGAAGAATCAAGATCAAATCACCAAGAATGACAAAGAGCATCATACCAGTTTAGTAAAAGAATGAAGTCTGTTATCAAATCAAGTTATATTATGAACTCCTTAGCCATGAGAGGCTAAATCTCTCATGACTACACGGTGATGTTATGATAATGAATAAATGTTTGGTATGATCATGATCTCTTTAATCTCTAGCTTATGTTGCATTCCTATTAAATCCTATCTTATCGGTTTTGCTTATCAACTTAGATTATATAATCATATCGGTATAGGTCAAAAGACCCGTTATGATCTATGTGGTTTTAAAGATTTGTCTGTGATCTTTATCGTCTGTGTCGAGAAATCCACTTTTGTAAACTGATAAACAAAATAAGCTTTGATATATTAGAAACTGAATTATTTGAGTGACACATTTGGTCTAGTTAACTAAATATATGTCTTGAGTAAATCAAGTTAATTTGTGAAAATGTTTTCTGACAAGAAATCCTTTTTATAAGTTAAAGGTTCCATCTTTAAGGTCTTAATCATTTCCAACACTTATGAACTATTTTCGACTATCCGAGTCGTCATCTTTATTATCACTGGTAAAAAGTTATTTACAAAATTGTTAAAGTCTATTCTCTTTTGATTATTTGAATACTACTGAAATCCCTGTGGATGACCTGGTCTTACCTAAAAAGATTATTGATGTGTGGTTGTCGTAGGACTTCTATACGAGAAGTTTTACAACTCCCTAGGCAGTGCACCTAATCGTTGTAGTGTAGTATAGGCAAGACTCGGGGTTGTTTATCGTTCACTCAGGGCATAGGTTGGGAAGGCTTAAACACGGTCTAACAGAATTCTAAGGGTTGAAGGAATACTATTTTTGTATTTTTGTATTTTATAGAAAGCAAGTAAATCATATAATTGAGAGGTGGGTTGGTTTTTGCTAATTAAACTAATAATAATCTAAACTAATGGTGATAACAATAAGATAAAAGATTATGTCTATCTAATCATGTATTACTCCCTAGATTGCTTCTCCTAGTGTTGTTGCCTTGTCACCCTTGTGATGATCCGTGTAACTATTTCCTAAAGCATGAACAAATTACACGAACCCGCCGTCTACTTAGTATGCCGCTAGAGCAACGCACATGCAAGGTAAAATGTAGATAGACACCCTTGTGATGATCTGTGTAATAGTATGAAGACTATTACACGGCCCCTAGGAGTTTACTAAGTGCATGTAAAATACATTAAAAGTGGATCAACCATATTAGGGGGCAAGGTAGTATGAAGACTGTTACCTGATTGGTATCCTTTCTACATAATCACGTTTCCCTAGACATATCAACAGCGATTATAGATAGAAAGCTAGTTTACTAAGACCTAACATGCATATCTATCACAAGAAGCAACATCACTAAGATCTACATTCTAGGTTTCATACAATAATAAATAAACACAATAATAGGTTTAGCCAAGCATGTTAAAGATAAAGTAGGAACAATAGATCAAACAACACATAGACATATTGAATGATTAAGTAAACCTTACTTGATGAAAACATGAATTGGAAGAAGTACAATAGGGGTTTTAGTCCCTAAAATCGTCTCCTATAGCTGCTAAATGAACTAGGGTTCGTACCCTATTTTTATTCTAAAGTTACACACTGAAAACCCTAAATTCGGGTTTGTATATATAAGAAAATAGACGCGACGGCGTCGCGTTTTAGTCATGACGCCTGTGATTGAGTTGGTGCTAGCTAACGCCTTCTTGAAATGTGTGATGCCGTCACTTAATGAGTTATGACGGCGTCTAGTATAGCATATGACGCCGTCTCTAGGCTCTGTAAGCACAAATCTTCAAGAGTCTTGGTGTTGGTCTGTAGTCTTGTCCGTTTCTTCTCCAAATGAGTCCAAGTCACGTGTAATTCATCCAAATATCTTCCAAATGAGAAATACCTGAAAAGGAACGATTAAGTACCTATTTTGGGCATAAACCCACGATTTTGAGGGTTATACGACCTCGAAAAAGTGTATAAAATGACACCTCATCAAATACCCCTACACTTAAGATTTACTTGTCCTCAAGCAAATAGGCTTTTCTATCTTGACAATAACAATATGAGGGGTCATTTTACCTACTCTTTAAACATATTCTACAACACAACTTTCTAGACCTCGTAATTAAAAGCACGAAAAGTATATACTAGCACCTCATATAAGTGTTTGGCATTCTGTCTTTCACTCGGGTGTATAATAAATTATAACATATGGGGGAAACGAAAAATCACACTCATTACTTGTCATTGCATATAAATTACCATAGGCTCGGTAAAGGATCAAACCTCTACCGCTAGGTGCAAGTATTATTCATTACTATCCAAGAGGTCTTTATAAAGGGTTGTGGGGTGTAGGTGTAAGATAACATATAATAGAAACGGAAACGGATGGGATACATTTGGGTGGCTTTAGGTGAATTTAGAGTAGAAGGGTTAGCTAACTATTTACACGAATACACTTTGGTTTGGTTGCTAAGCCAAGACTCGAACGAAGATATATAGACTCTACACAACTCTACATCAAACTCTTTCTTTTTCTTTTCTCATTTTTTTAATAAGTAACATAATACAACATAGGGGATTTATAACACGTACCCCTACACTTGAGCTTTTACATGCTCAAAATATACAATCTAACTAAGGACCCGTATTAAGGTGAATCAAAATAACACGGAGATCATTTAACAAACATATAAAGGTATTGACTTAACTTTTCTTCCCCATTCTGAAATAAATACTACCATGAATCCTAATCGTCCCAAAACTATATTTACAAGGATAAAGACTTAGCAACTGTGTACTCAATAATTAACTTGGGTTAAAACAATAA